>JAQJVL010001072.1:0-268746 GCA_035578905.1 Stictocephala bisonia | reverse complement strand
AAATGAAACCCCGTTCCTAAGATAGAATCTGACCACATTTCATATTTTATTAAATAAAACGAAAGAATTATTGGTATTATTGGCAAGATACTTTACATGATTGGGATATAACAGAAAAGGGTCACATAAGAACGTGGCATTCTTATTTTATAAATAAAGATCCGTGTATAAAAAAGTATTTTTGTTATTTTTATATAAAAATAAACAGATACATTATGATTTCATGAATTCCACTATGTCTTTGGACAAGTTTGGACGTGTCTTGATCTCTGAGGACAAAGTAAATGGTCTTAGTAAAAGACCACCAGGTAAAGGTTTCAAACTAACACATGGTAGAAACTTTAATATTGAAAATAAATGGCTGGAAAATATTGGCGACGCCATCAAGCCAGGTGACGCTGTAAACATGAAAATTATAGGTCTAAACTATGGCCTGTTTGTCGATAGCAGAATTCTCGCTAAAAACAAGTAAATTGTTCATTTAAGTGATCCGAAAGAAGTTAGAGACGCTGAAAATAATATATATATTCTGCAACACCTTCGAAAACCAGTAGTTACGGGGGTTTCAGTAAAAGACGTCTGGTTAACGTAGCCGATCCTATTGATGACACTAATATAGTTACGAAAAATCTTCTAAGTTTAAAACTACTGAAATGCAAGGTAAACTTGACAAATACTACTAGGAAAATCGGGGATACATAAGAGCCTTTGGAATTTCTTATCCAAATATATCCAAAAGTCTTATCCAAATCTTTAATACTCCAACTATCTCAACAACCATGAAATACTTCACGAACGTCCCACTAGAGAAACTTCTACTACAGAATAGTTCAGTATTTATAGACTAATAAACTGAAAATTGTTCATTCTTTAACGCACCTTCATCAGACATGTATCTACTCTGATGAAAAAGGAAATTTCACGCTGTGGAAGAGGACTTGTATTTAGCACACTCAAAGGAATTGTACGTTTAGCTGCCTTAAACAAGGCTATAGATCCCACCTCCCAGGTTAAATGTACTGTGGTCTTGGGACCAAGTTAAAGAAGAGATTATCCAGAGGTTACAAGGAAATAAATTGTCTGGTCGAAGCCTGCAAGGCTCACGTCATAGCCTACTCCCAATATTCAGACACAGCGTGGAGAACCCAAGCGGATAAAGACTTGGCCGAGCGAGCTTGGCAAAGGTTGGGTGGCTCTCATAAGAGAAAAACACGTAAACAGAAGAAGGTTAAGGGTTTCTATCTCAGACCCTAAAATAAAACTACAGGGAGAGGTGTTAAAAAAGCATCTAAAACTAAACATAAAAAGAAATGTTCTTGTAAAAAAATCTTCAAAATAGTCTTTGTTCCTGAATACGCCC
Source organism: Stictocephala bisonia (assembly GCA_035578905.1). NCBI lineage: Eukaryota > Metazoa > Arthropoda > Insecta > Hemiptera > Membracidae > Stictocephala > Stictocephala bisonia. The sequence continues at coordinate 267,386 of JAQJVL010001072.1, read as the reverse complement.
TCTGAAATCACGAACTTGTTAATTACGCTAAAAATTAAACATTCCAAACTTTCGTTTGTCTACATGAGGGATAAACTTCCAAATAAACCTAGATTATACGAAAGCGCAATTATTAATTAAGACAGTATACAAGGGAAAGGTACACGTTGGGCTTTTTATAAAAAACACCCTACTAAAGTGTTGTACTATGATAGTTTTGGTACCTGCGTCCTCCTATGGAATTGATCAAGTGGGGCCCTAGTGTTAATATAATATATAAATATCAAAGACAACAGGGTTTTGACTCAGTACTTTGCGATCACTTTTGCTTATATTATTCCTTGAAGATGTTTTACCTTAGTGGACAGAGTTCAACGCTAACTTGTGACATATTTCCCTCAACCGATTCGTCAAAATACGAATGGGAGATTGGTTTAATTTACCTCACAATATACAACTAAATACCGAATGTAGAAGAAAATGTGAGTGACTCGTTCCACTACGTGAACTCGGTAATACAAATTTCGATTGGCTCCTACGATATTAGCGATTTAGAGAAGTACATTAATAATAATCTGAAAACTGGCGTAAAATTTACTTTAAAACGAAACAACAGTACTTTAAAATTTGAAATTACTTGTAGCGAACCTATTCACTTTGGAAAAGAAAACAGTCTCGCTACCTTCCTCGGCTTTAATAATGTTGTCTACGAAGCCAATAAAGTCACATGTCTGATATTGAAATTAACAATAACTTGTTAAATGTCGTTCGAGTCACATATAACGTGGCAAGATGCTCGTATCATAACTGACAAGGGAGCTATATAATTCACGAGTTTTATCCGTCAGTCCTGCTGGTTACAAAATAATAGAAACCCCTCACTACGAGGCAGTCCTGCAGTTTGGGACTAGGTTAAACCCCGTAAGACCTTGAGTCGTAGTCCGGGCCCTCGTATAGTTTATTTGAATAGTACACTCTATGGTAGGCTTAAAACCCGTAAAACCAGGGTGTTAGTGAGAGATGTTTGCATTACATAATCAACAACACATTAAACGAGTACACTTACTAATCCATGGTATTTAGGATATAAACTTTTGTACTTAAAGTAATATCAATTAATAAAACCCGCTTTAAGATTATACGTCACATTGAAAGGCTTCACTGACTAGAGTGATGACTAGACTTACAGAGGGACCCAAAAAAGTATAACAAAATAAATACAAAAATAATACTAGGAGGTAGCAATTTTTTTTTGAAGTGGCTACCACCGTAACTTGCGATTGATGGGGAAAATTAAAATAAACAGCCGTTCTCACAGCAAGTGGGAGTAGGCCTACTTGGGGATACCCACTATAGTAAAAAGTGCGCCGATATCCTATTCCTTTGGTGGTGTAAAAACTGGGTCAGAGATTTGTGACTGCAACTTACAATCCGCAGTTGAGCACTCTAACTATTGAGCCATGAAGGCACTGTTTAAATTTTAGTTTTTTAAATACTTAACAGTTTTTCCACCAGGTCCACTATGACATTTTTATAGTGTACATATGAAATAGTGCATATGTCATATTATAATAAGGGAATAAACAAGGAAATTCAGTAATTTGGAGGCAAATTAGTGGAGGCAAAATTCTCACAGGGTTGGTAGAATTGAGTCACATGACTCTTGCCATCTTGGAAAACCGCAGAAAAGTGAGTCTCGTACTCTTAGTTTTTCTCTACTTGCAGTTGATCCTCGAGTATTTTGGGAAAATAAAGGAGGGGCTGATATGTGCTGGTCCTGTTTTCGCATGGTAAAGTGGAGAAATAACTACTTGACACACATTTAGCACACTATTGGATGTAACCTGTAAGACCTTTTATACAGTGTATTTGACTATTTGTTATAAAAATCCAAGACTTGTAATGGAGGTGCTGTGTGTGATTTTTTTTTATTTACTTCTGATCATGGTAGGTATGTTTTTTAATAGTTTGTTTGTATTATTTGATATAAAAACATAATCTAAAATATGATTGAGTGAAGTTGTGATAGTGTAAAATGCATTTTCATTTCCTATAAACCAGATCTAATTATGTTTTTCAGTAAACATATACTCATTATACAACACTAAATTCATACATATAAAATTAATACATGGTGTAGGGAGTCAGCGTATCTCTTCAAAGATGAATTCCTGGCGGTTCTGAAGCCTATTTGCAAAAACGTTATTGGTCCACGACCCGTAGAGTGAGATTCAGCTCTTATCTAAGATAATCTCACTTTTACTTTATTTACTCTTATAGTATTACCATTCTAATCAAAATAGCTCTTATCGGAATATTTATAATATCACATATATTAATATGTTTGATCTTACAATAATTATCTAGTAACATAATTTTGTCAAACACTTTTTGTAAAACAGAAACATTATTATCATTACTTGGGTTATTAATATATTTGACACATTTTGTGACATGCAATATCTCTTTTAATTAATTTTTTGATAAAGAATGAAATACAAATGTTGACTAACAAAATCAAACAAACTAAAACCTAACTAATAAACAAATTATTTGTATGCTCGTAATTTGTAATTTTAGTGCAATTCTGTTTTAAATATTTGTAAAGCGTTATTATTTCTTTAATTTCATACCACAGTTAGTTTTTATTATTATTTTTTTTTTTACTTTATTTATGTTACTTATAACAAAATAATAAACGTGCTCTATGGCATATTTTACAAATAGGTAAGCATCTCAATGATGTAACCTTATGTAAATGCATAATCTATAGCATTGTGGAATAGCAAACTTGCAATATTAAAAAATTACAGTATAGTAAGAAATAATAGTTTTTTTTATCATATTACTGTTTATCACGGTAAAAATAAGAATGAATAGTGAGATAACGCATTTCAGGAACAATATTTTCCACTAGGGTAGATGTCGACACGATTCTCTCAAGGATATATTGACAATATTAGAAACGTATTCCATGTAAGACAGTGGAAACAGGTTGTCAAGTTGAAGTAGTTGGGAGAGGGTACGTTACTCTTTGCGAACTTTTATGAGGTTAGCTTTTAGCAGTCTGGCTTAGTAAGGTAATGTTGACCTTTAAAACTATAGAGCTGATCTTCTGAAAGAAAATATACAGAAAGTAAATCAGTAAAATTTCATTTTTCGGACAAGATGATAACAAATAACTGCTTAGTTCAATGATTAGTAAGTTCAATAAAAAAATATATATACATATATATATATATATGCACACAGGGTGTCCTTGAACTCTCTGAGGATTCTTTTAGGTATTAAATTTGGCCCGAAAACAAGGCATAATATCATATTTAAAATTTTCAAATCACCTCCGGTACCCGTACAGCCGCCATTTTGTGTTTTTTACAAATTATTTTTTTATTTTTGAAACCATTTAACGTATATTCTTAAAATTTAGTATACATATTAATAAAACCAGTTTCATGTAGAAATAAAAAATAAAAAACTTTTTTCGTTTATTTTCAAAATGGTGGTACTTTGAAATGTTTGATCCATAATAACTTTTGAAAAGTTAAGAATACAAAAAAAAAATCACTAGAATACCTTTTTTGCAAATTCAATTGGCAATCCAATAAAGTAACATTGTATGGCAAATAACCGAGATCTGAGTATTTTATATTTAATCATTTACATGTGAATATGAACAGTCATGTACCGTGCGAGTCAACCACAACAATACCCTAGCAGGCAACGGTAAACAAGTTGCAGATGACTGATGTTGTTAGGAATACTGTATCTAAATATAACCTCACTTGGAACACCATAGTGTGGCGTCTTGTTGGAAAAAGTATGTATGGAAGTCAGCGCCAAGACTAGCTTGTAGAGCAGGAACTATCTCCTTTTGGATCATATCTAGATAATTGTTGGCATTTAAATTTCCCTTCAAGTATTGACCACTAAGTATTCCCTTCAACTTATAACTGTTTTTTATTCGTAAAAACAATGTAATAAACATTTTTAAAACATTGAACAACAATTAATTCCGACTGGATCAATTTTTTAAAGTCTCGTTTTCGGTATTTTTTTCAGTTGAACTAAACCTTTTAAATTATGAACAAGTCAAAATAGGCTGCCATTTAAAATTTTCTCCTTACTACTAAAGGGTCATCCCCAAAGATGATATCTTATCACCATGTATACAGAAAAGTAGCAAACTTTTACCAGTATGCAAAATTGGTTGTGATATCTCTTGTCGTTTAAAAGTTATAAAGTCGTCCTAAGACTTAATTTTCACCATATACATACATATGTATATGCATGTATGTATATATATATTTATATATATATATATATATATATATATATATATATATATATACATGCACCCTCTTGTCAGAGGATGGTAAAATGGTTATGTATATGTAATATGTACATATGTAATATATATATTATGTTTTTTAATCATATAACTATCAAGGTTTGTTGTTTACTTGTCTTGGAAATAAGCATTCTATCAAAAACGTTAAAGTCAAACTAAAATTTGAGAAAAATAATAAATTAAATTACGAAACTAGTTTGACGTAAAACACGACAAAAGTTTTATGCAGCACCAACTAAAGTATTCTGATGGTACTTTAATCACAAGAGCTGTAGTTTGTTTTTGTTGTTGAACGGTGGCAGGAAGGAATTCTGAAGTATTTCTCAAAGGATACTCGTACTAGCCTTCTCTTTGACTCACTCACCTGGAATTTCACTTTCATTCTTTGAGATTTTAAATTAACACAAAAATAATAAAATATTTACCGCCTCTCCATACAAATTACACTTAAATATTTTTTAATTCGTAATCTTGTAATTGAAAAAAATAATGTGGATTCCAACCTTCAAAAATCTACAGATTATGACTAAGGCCTAGTTTATGCATAATTTTCTGCTATTTACTAATCAAGCTTTTATTACATAAAAAATTCAACATTTAAATATTTACATTTTTGTCCACATGAAAGTAACTTTTATTGTAGATCATAAAAATTAGTATGCTCTACAATAAAGTAGAGCATACTACTTTATTGCATAATAATACAATGTATTAAACATTGTGCTCGTATTAAATATTACTGTCCACATGTCAAATTGCGCATTTGTTTGTAGTTCTGACATGTAATTATTTTCATCTAAAGCAGGTTTGGTGCTATATCTTCCTAATTTGGGCAAATGTTTAGTTTTCCTAAATACATGTTTCTTGTACTTTGTTGTATATTTTTTTGCTTTGTTTATTTAGTTTAATAATGTTGAATAGCCTTGCATTGAACAGTTTTTTTGTCGTTGTTAATATGCAGTTTATCCATATTATTATGAAAAGTCAATGTATACTATGCATATACAATGTTTTATGCAGTATACTCCATTTATATTTTGTAAAACTAGTTATTAACATTATAAAAATAAACATTATATAAGTACTCTTGAGTAGTAAAATATTTTAAATAATAATGTAGCCAAGGATTGTGTTTTGATGTGAACACGTGATCAGTTATAATCCTTAACTCATATTAACTTGACTAAAATGAGATCAATATTTAAAGCAGAAGGTGTTTTATTTACTAAAATAAAAGCGAATTGTGTAAGAAATACAAACAAAATGCATACAAAAAAATTAGTAGGGAATGTTACTTTTAAAACTGTCTTAAAACGTACTTTTAAAACAAAGTATTATTAGAAAGTTTTTGTTTTAATTTCCTCAGGGTGAGTTGAATTTTAAAGATAGTAGTCATTACTTCTTCAACAATGAATAAGAATGGAATCCTTAATCAAGACAACCCACAGAGCATTTTACAACTAACCTAGTAGCTAACTGTTTATGTATAGTGGCTAAATTTGAATCTTTATCCCAAATTAGACTCACATTTTTTTATCTATGTATAAAATCAAATAAATAGTCATATTATAATTTTTTATTTGTGTTTATTTAAATATTTATTTTATAAGTGTTTTTTTATTATTTTACATGGTATATTAAAATTAGCTAAATGCTTTACTTGTTGACCATGCTCAAAAGACCCGCACCATACGTATTTACATTTATAAACAAACGTAATCTCCATTATAGTGACAGTAATAAGAAACATATTTAAGGTAAATTAATAACGTCTTCCGATACTTTTAAGATTGAAAAGTATAGCACAGCGTCGTAAAGTAGCACTAAATTTCATACAGGTTAACTACGTAATAAAACTAATAATGTTTTGTTGTGAAAAGTTCCAATTTCCTAGGTTGTAAAATTATGTTACTAGATAATTATTAGATATATATGAATTATCACTATTCAAAATTTTTACCAGTTTTTGATCATGCGAAAACGATAACGAATTAATGTTAAAATAACTCGCTTAGCAAAATTTTAAGACCTTAATAAAGGGTAATATTAAGTGGTACTTTATATATAAATGCTGCTTCCCATCACCACCCAGCACGGAAGAATGTAGTTTTAGGTACTGCAGTTAATCGAGTTATTCATATTTTGGACCCAAAAAGTTGGAAGAATGAAAGACAAATATTATTATAGTTAACATTAAAATTGAATGGGTATTCAGGTAGAGAAATCAATAATACTATTGGAAACAGCTAAAGAGGAAACAACAAGAAAAAAGGTTCAGTTAGGACAAGATTAGGACAAGATTAGGACAAGATTAGGAAAAAACAACAGGACAAGATTAGGATACCTCAAAAAGTGCATATATGCTTTACATAGAGGGAATAACGGAAAATATTGGTAAAATATCAAATGAAAAATATAAAAACCATTTACAAGCCACCAAACAAATTGAAGAATTTTCTGAGACCAGTAAAAGATAAAATTCCATTTACTATGCCTGAATTATATAAAATACCATGTAGTTGCTATTCAGTCTACATAGGAGAAACCAAGAGGTTAATTTCCACAAGAATTAAAGAACATGTAAAGCATACTAAGACTGAAGATATCGAAAAGTCTGCAGTTGCCGAACATACCGCAAAAAATAATCATGAAATTGTATTTGACCAAACTAAAGTCCTTGCCAACATCCCATAAAACTACCCGGGAATCGTACGGGAAGCTATAGAAAAATAAAAAAAGCAAAAATTATTTTAATAAGGTTGAAAGTATACGGCTTCCGGAAACACGGAAACCTAGTTTAAGTAAATAAAAATAAAATGACAGAGTCAGCCATGTTGATTTTATTCGGCCAATATCAGTGGAACACGTGTGTCTTGCCTCCACCTGGAAAAGATTGGCAGAATATTAAATAAAGAACAAATAAAAACCATTTAAAAGAAAAAAATAAAAATTTAAGAACTTTCTTAGTCCATTAAAAGATAAATTTCCATTAGCTATGCCCGGAGTCTATAAAATACCTTGTAGTTGTGGGTCAGTCTACATAGGAGAAACCAAGCGGTTAATTTCCTCAAAGATTAAAGAACACGTAAGGCATACTAAGATTGAAGATACCGAAAAGTCTGCTGTTGCCGAACATAGCATTGAAACCAATCATTGAATTTTATTTAACCAAACTAAAGTCCTTGCCAACATCCCATAAAACTACCCGATAATCGTAAAGGAAGCTATAGAAATATAAAAAATATATATAGTTTTAATGAGGTTAAAAGAATATGACTTCCGTCGTATTGTGCAACCTGTATGAAAGTGCAATACATAAAGGTATTATAGGTACAGATAAGGTAGATTCTTATCTCACCTGCACGAAAGTGCAATTAATACATAAATGTATAATACGTACAGATAAGTGGACACTTATCTTACCTTCAGGAAAGTGCAATACATAAAGGTATTATAGGTACAGATAAGGTAGATACTTATCTCACCAGCACGAAAGTGCAATACATAAATGTATAATAGGTACAGATAAGTGGACACTTATCGTACCTGCACGAAATTGCAATACATAAAGGTATTATAGGTACAGATAATGTAGACACTTATCTTACCTGCACGAAAGTGCAATACATATAGGTATTATAGGTACATATAAGGTGGATACTTATCTTACCTGCACGAACGTGCATTACATAAAGAATAATAGGTACAGATAAGGTAAACATCTTACCTGCACGAAAGTGCAATACATAAAGGTATTATAGGTACATATAAGGTGGATACTTATCTTACCTGCACGAAAGTACAATAGATAAATGTATAATAGGTACAGATAAGGTGGCAACTTGTCTTACCTGCACGATGGTAGATTAAATAAAGGTAGGACAGGTACACATAAGGATAATACATATCATATCTGCACGAATAAGCTTTACATATAGGTATAATTGATACATATAAGGTGGATACTTATCTTACCTGCACGAATGTGCATTATATAAAGTTAGGATAGGTACACAAAGGGTTGAAATATATCATACTTGCATGTTGGTTCAGTACATAAAGGTAAGATAGGTACAGATAAGCTGGACACTTATCTATCCTGCAAGAAAGTGCACTACGTAAAAGTATAATCGGTACAGAGAAGTTGGAAACACATCTTACCTGCACGATGGTGCATTACATAAATGTATGATAGGTACAGATACGGTGGATATTTATATTACCTGCAGGAAGGTGCATTACATAAACGTATGATAGGTACAGATAGGGTGGACACTTATCTAACCTGCACGAAGGTGCATTACATAAAGGAATGATGGTTAAAGATGAGGTGGAAACTTATATTACCTACACGAAGGTGTATTTTACATAGGTATAAAATATGAGATAGAAACTCATGTTAGTGCACGAAGGTGCAATTTATATACGTATAATAGGTACAGAGAAAGTGGAATTATCTTACCTCTACGAATGTGCATTACATAATTAATAATAAGTACAGATAATGTGGAATCATATCCTACCTGAACGACAGTGAACTACATAAAAGTATGATGGATACAGATAAGGTGGAAACTTATCTTATATGAACGATTGTGCTTTACATAAATAATGATAGGTACATTACAAATAGGTCCAATAGGGACATAAAGTGAACACTTATCTTACATGCATGAAGATGGATTATATAAAGATATGATAGTGAGAGATAAGGTGAACACTTTTCTTACCTGCACGTGTGTTAATTAAATAAAGATATCATGAGTAATAATAAGGAGAACACTTATCTTATTTGCATGATTGTGGATTATCTAAAAATATGATAGATACATATAAGGTTGACATTTAATTTACCTGCACGATGGAACTTTACATAAAGGTATGATTGGTACATATAAGATTGACAGTTATTTTACCTGCACGAAAGAACTTTACATAAAGGTATGATTGGTACATATAAGGTCGACAGTTATTTTACCTGCACGAAGGAACTTTACATAAAGGTATGATTAGTACATATAAGGTTGAAAGTTATTTTACCTGCACGAAGGAACTTTACATAAAGGTATGATTGGTACATATAAGGTCAACAGTTATTTTACCTGCACGAAGGAACTTTACATAAAGATATGATTGGTACATATAAGGTTGACAGTTATTTTACCTGCACGAAGGAACTTTACATAAAGGTATGATTGGTACATATAAGGTCGACAGTTATTTTACCTGAACGAAGGAACTTTACATAAAGGTATGATTGGTACATATAAGGTCACCAGTTATTTTACATGCACGAAGAAACTTTACATAAAGGTATGATTGGTACATATAAGGTTGACAGTTATTTTACCTGCACGAAGGAACTTTACATAAAGGTATGATTGGTACATATAGGGTTGACAGTTATTTTACCTGCACGAAGGAACTTTACATAAAGGTATGATTGGTACATATAAGGTCGACAGTTATTTTACCTGCACGAAGGAACTTTACATAAAGGTATGATTGGTACATATAAGGTCGACATTTATTTACCTGCACGAAGGAACTTTACATAAAACTATGATAGAAACAGATAAGATGTACACTTATCTTACCTGCACGAAGGTGGATTATAAAAAGATATGATAGGTTCAGATAAGTTTGACTACTATCTTACCTACACGACGACGGTTTACATAAAGATATGATTGGTACAGATAAGGTTGACAGTTATTTTACCTGCACGAAGGAACTTTACATAAAGGTATGATTGGTACATATAAGGTCGACAGTTATTTTACCTGCACAAAGGAACTTTACATAAAGGTATGATTGGTACAGATAAGATTGACAGTTATTTTACCTGCACGGAGGAACTTTACATAAAGGGATGATTGGTACATATAAGGTTGACAGTTATTTTACCTGCACGAAGGAACTTTACATAAAGGTATGATTGGTACATATAAGGTTGACAGTTATTTTACCTGCACGAAGGAACTTTACATAAAGGTATGATTGGTACAGATAAGGTTGACAGTTATTTTACCTGCACAAAGGAACTTTACATAAAGGTATGATTGGTACAGATAAGATTGACAGTTATTTTACCTGCACGGAGGAACTTTACATAAAGGGATGATTGGTACATATAAGGTTGACAGTTATTTTACCTGCACGAAGGAACTTTACATAAAGGTATGATTGGTACATATAAGGTCGACATTTATTTACCTGCACAAAGGAACTTTACATAAAACTACGATAGAAACAGATAAGATGTACACTTATCTTACCTGCACGAAGGTGGATTATAAAAAGATATGATAGGTTCAGATAAGTTTGACTACTATCTTACCTACACGACGACGGTTTACATAAAGATATGATTGGTACAGATAAGGTTGACAGTTATTTTACCTGCACGAAGGAACTTTACATAAAGGTATGATTGGTACATATAAGGTCGACAGTTATTTTACCTGCACGAAGGAACTTTACATAAAGGTATGATTGGTACATATAAGGTTGACAGTTATTTTACCTGCACGAAGGAACTTTACATAATGGTATGATTGGTACAGATAAGGTTGACAGTTATTTTACCTGCACGAAGGAACTTTACATAAAGGTATGATTGGTACATATAAGGTTGACATTTAATTTACCTGCACAAAGGAACTTTACATAAAGTTATGATTGGTACATATAAGGTCGACAGTTATTTTACCTGCACGAAGGAACTTTACATAAAGGTATGTTTGGTACATATAAGGTCGACAGTTATTTTACCTGCACGAAGGAACTTTACATAAAGGTATGATTGGTACATATAAGGTTGACAGTTATTTTACCTGCACGAAGGAACTTTACATAAAACTATGATAGAAACAGATAAGATGTACACTTATCTTACCTGCACGAAGGTGGATTATAAAAAGATATGATAGGTTCAGATAAGTTTGACTACTATCTTACCTACACGACGACGGTTTACATAAAGATATGATTGGTACATATAAGGTCGACAGTTATTTTACCTGCACGAAGGAACTTTACATAAAGGTATGATTGGTACATATAAGGTCGACAGTTATTTTACCTGCACGAAGGAACTTTACATAAATGTATGATTGGTACATATAAGGTTGACAGTTATTTTACCTGCACAAAGGAACTTTACATAAAGGTATGATTGGTACAGATAAGATTGACAGTTCTTTTACCTGCACGGAGGAACTTTACATAAAGGGATGATTGGTGCATATAAGGTTGACAGTTATTTTACCTGCACGAAGGAACTTTACATAAAGGTATGATTGGTACATATAAGGTTGACAGTTATTTTACCTGCACGAAGGAACTTTACATAAAGGTATGATTGGTACATATAAGGTTGACAGTTATTTTACCTGCACGAAGGAACTTTACATAAAGGTATGATTGGTACATATAAGGTCGTCATTTATTTACCTGCACGAAGGAACTTTACATAAAACTATGATAGAAACAGATAAGATGTACACTTATCTTACCTGCACGAAGTTGGATTATAAAAAGATATGATAGGTTCAGATAAGTTTGACTACTATCTTACCTACACGACGACGGTTTACATAAGGATATGATTGGTACATATAAGGTCGACAGTTATTTTACCTGCACGAAGGAACTTTACATAAAGGTATGATTGGTACATATAAGGTTGACAGTTATTTTACCTGCACGAAGGAACTTTACATAAAGGTATGATTGGTACAGATAAGGTTGACAGTTATTTTACCTGCACGAAGGAACTTTACATAAAGGTATGATTGGTACATATAAGGTTGACATTTAATTTACCTGCACGAAGGAACTTTACATAAAGGTATGATTGGTACATATAAGATCGACAGTTATTTTACCTGCACGAAGGAACTTTACATAAAGGTATGATTGGTACATATAAGGTCGACAGTTATTTTACCTGCACGAAGGAACTTTACATAAAGGTATGATTGGTACATATAAGGTTGACAGTTATTTTACCTGCACAAAGGAACTTTACATAAAGGTATGATTGGTACAGATAAGATTGACAGTTATTTTACCTGCACGGAGGAACTTTACATAAAGGGATGATTGGTACATATAAGGTTGACAGTTATTTTACCTGCACGAAGGAACTTTACATAAAGGTATGATTGGTACATATAAGGTCGACATTTATTTACCTGCACGAAGGAACTTTACATAAAACTACGATAGAAACAGATAAGATGTACACTTATCTTACCTGCACGAAGGTGGATTATAAAAAGATATGATAGGTTCAGATAAGTTTGACTACTATCTTACCTACACGACGACGGTTTACATAAAGATATGATTGGTACAGATAAGGTTGACAGTTATTTTACCTGCACGAAGGAACTTTACATAAAGGTATGATTGGTACATATAAGGTCGACAGTTATTTTACCTGCACGAAGGAACTTTACATAAAGGTATGATTGGTACATATAAGGTTGACAGTTATTTTACCTGCACGAAGGAACTTTACATAAAGGTATGATTGGTACAGATAAGGTTGACAGTTATTTTACCTGCACGAAGGAACTTTACATAAAGGTATGATTGGTACATATAAGGTTGACATTTAATTTACCTGCACGAAGGAACTTTACATAAAGTTATGATTGGTACATATAAGGTCGACAGTTATTTTACCTGCACGAAGGAACTTTACATAAAGGTATGATTGGTACATATAAGGTCGACAGTTATTTTACCTGCACGAAGGAACTTTACATAAAGGTATGATTGGTACTTATAAGGTTGACAGTTATTTTACCTGCACAAAGGAACTTTACATAAAGGTATGATTGGTACAGATAAGATTGACAGTTATTTTACCTGCACGGAGGAACTTTACATAAAGGGATGATTGGTACATATAAGGTTGACAGTTATTTTACCTGCACGACGGAACTTTACATAAAGGTATGATTGGTACATATAAGGTAGACAGTTATTTTACCTGCACGAAGGAACTTTACATAAAGTTATGATTGGTACATATAAGGTTGACAGTTATTTTACCTGCACGAAGGAACTTTACATAAAGGTATGATTGATACATATAAGGTTGACAGTTATTTTACCTGCATGAAGGAACTTTACATAAAGGTATGATTGGTACATATAAGGTCGACATTTATTTACCTGCACGAAGGAACTTTACATAAAACTGTGATAGAAACCGATAAGATGTACACTTATCTTACCTGCACGAAGGTGGATTATAAAAAGATATGATAGGTTCAGATAAGTTTGACTACTATCTTACCTACACGACGACGGATTACATAAAGATATGATTGGTACAGTGATAAGGTTGACAGTTATTTTACCTGCACGAAGGTTTTTACGTAATGATATGATAGTTACATATTGGGTAGACACTTATCTTACCTGTATGCAAGTGAATTACGTAACGGTATGATGGGTACAGAGAAGGTGGATATTTATCTTACTTGCAAGATGATAAGTAAATGTATGATAGGTAAAGATAATGTGGAATTATATCTTACTTGCATGACAGTTGACAGTTGCATGACGAAGGTTGATTATATAAAGATATAATAGGTACTGATAAGGTGAACACTTGACTTACCTGCACGAAGATGGATTACATAAAGGTATTGCAGGTAAAGATAATGTTGATTCTTATCCTACTTGTACGAAGGTGGATTGCATAAGGTACGATAGATACAGATAACGTGAACAGTTATCTTACCTGCACAAAAGTGGATTACATAAAGATATGATAGGTACAGATAAGTTGAACACTAATATTACCTGCACGAAGGTTGATTATTAAAAGATTTGATAGGTACAGATAAGGTGTACAACTATCTTACCTGCAAGAAGGTGGATTACGTAAAGGTATGATAAGTACAGATAAGGTGAATATTTATCTTACCTGCATGAAGTAGGATTACATCAAGTTATGATAAGTACAGATAAGGTAGATACTTATCACGAAGGTAGATTACATAAATGTACGATAGGTACAGATAAGGTAGACACTTATCTTACCTGTACAAAGGTGGATTGCATATAGCTATGATAGGTCAATTATTGTGGACACTTATCTTACCTGCACGTATGTGGAGTATATAAAGGTATGATAGGTACAGATATGGTTGAAATTTGTCTTACCTGCATGAAGGTTCATTATATGAATGTATAAGATGGAGACTTATATAACCTGCATGCCAGCAATTTTTAATATACCAGCTAAAAACTGTAGTCTACTGTATATGCTTTTAATGTATTTGATGACTAGTTTAGAAGTTAATAATAAATATTATTTTGATTATAAATGTTAGTTTTCAAAGCAATTACTTCGCAGTAATGAATTTTTAGCAACAATATGTAAAATTATGCCAAGATAGTGTTACACTACATATTCAATCCCCTATACACAGCTGAGCATATTGCATCAACACTGTGGACTACGGCCTGGTTGCGTTTGACGCTCGGCTCGAGAGCTCCAACCAACCGAGCACATGACAATGTCAAGCGTGAATTGGTAACCAAAGAGCAGGTGATTGATGAAGGAACAGTATGTTACCCACGAATTTAAAAGGTTCGTTATTTTAGAATACGATTCAATAACGGCAAGAAACAAAATTCCGAACATAAATGAAGTAATATTGAATTCTGATGGTTTAAGAGTAAGATTTATTATAACCAACACATTTGTAAATAAAATTATGTTATTCTGATAAATAGGAACATAACTGCTTGTGATTTGCTATTAATAGTTTTATTTTAATAAAAACCAAAGTGAGTACGTACAACACACAAGCAACGCCTTAGTTTAATTTAGTGAACATATTACTGACAGTTCATTGCTAATTATTTCATTTTATTATTTAGGATTATCATTATATTATACTCCATATTCATCCTCTAACGTGGTTTATGAACATAGAACGGTGGTCTATGAACACCTTCCCTCTCGGGTTGGTGTCCAATTGATCAACAGTTTACCATGTGAATATAAGAACCTCGATATGCCCAAGGCATTAAAGGCACGCTTAAAGAGTGATTTGATTTATGAGACCTTCTACAGTGTGGGTGAGTTCTTATAACTGGGAGACTAATAATTATATCACTAACACTGGCAATGGAATGGCTTAGATAGTTGTATGTGAGAGCAGTGGGCAATTGAAACACTTGTATGTATAAACGAGGCCATTGTAAGAATAAATGTGTAGGTAGCTAAAATTATTTTTAAATCTGGCGTTTGCGATACATTTTAATGTAAAACTTTTAAGGAAAAAAAATATTATTATTATTATAGAGGTCAAATCCAGAAGACCAATATTATATATGTTTTTACTTGTTATTGTTATTATCAGTCTCCGACATTATCTGTACTTGTCGGACGATTGCTATTATGGAAGACGTGCATGATTCACGAAATCATCGAATTCAATTAAAACATATGTCATTCTTAATTTACGCTTTAGACTACGTGATTTGAGACAAAATATTGTGAATTTTCACCTAGTATTTATAATTTTATCATTCTAAAAGTGTGCATCTAGTTAAAAAGCCTAGAATCGACTTTAATTTTAGCCTAAACCTACGTTTTGTAGAAGGTAACTGAATTTCAGTTGTTGTCATAAAATCAATTACATGTACATTATATTTCCCTCCACATTAACAATATGCCTTGAAGCATAGATTTAAGGTTGTATAATCTCCTGAGGAAAGCACTACTATAGACAAAAAACAAAGTGTACCTTTGTATTGTATTACCCTAAATACATGTTGGTGAGTTTGGAAAAATGCCATAAGAATGACTACCGTAAGTATCTGCTGTGTCTACTGAATATATGGACCAAAGTATGTACCTGTGTGTGTAGTATTACCCTAAGTACAAGTTGGTCTGGAACACTGCCACAAGTGTAATTACAGTAAGTAGCTGCAGCGTCTACTTTACTAATGTAATTTCCTTGCAAGATACTTATTTACATACTAATCTACGAGTACATACTTTATAACTGTTTTCATCACTTAAGACCTTTATTCATATGGCAATCATTGTTATTTTCATGGTTAAAAAAGTCTAACTTTGTGTAAGTTAATTATCCAATTCAATTTAATACATATAATATATGAACTCTATATACGACACCCACTGCTGAAAGAAATTTGAAAATCCATTAATTTCTTCTTCAAGAAGTACGTAATTAATTTTTGTGTCATGAGAAACAATAAATATTTTGCCAAATACATCCGGTAACATACACTACACATGTATTTGTCTATATTAATAAATATACACATGTAACTTTGATTACCATCAAATACAAGCAAACCTATTATAACTACAACCACAACTCTAAATGTAAATTAGATCGGTAATGTTAAATAGAACCTATGACCAAACACGATTTTTACGACAAAACTCTATTTTTGTAAATAAATTCCTTAACATTTTTAAATTTAAGACTCACGTATTTCTCTAGATGGAAGTGCTTACTTTGTATTCCATGCTCTGTGTCTGAAGATTTTTAAGATTACATATATTCTTACATTATTGCGTAATATGGTAAGACAGCAAATAATAAATGATCAATAATTGTTAACAAGTTGTTACATATATTGTATACTACTTCAAATCGAAAGTAAAAAAATGGGTCAGATATACTGGTCCATAACTCAGCAACATGTAACCTAGATAGGGTAGTTTTGCCAACTATCTTAACACTATTACAGTTAATTAACTGGAATTAATACATTTAAAACTAAACTAAATAAAGAACTTCATTTGGACAGTTTAATGTGTATACGGCACGATTCATGTTGTGGAATATACAGAGGACATTAAGTTTCTAACTTTATGTTTTATATTGAGATACATTTAAAAGATTTGTTGTAATTAGCGTTTTCGTCAATATTACAAAGAAAAATATAATGGACGAGCCGATTATGTAATATCACCATTTTATGTATTAAAGAGAAGTTTATTTTAAAATTTAGAAGAAGAAAAAGAACAAGGTATGGATCACTATTCAATTGGGTCATAATTATAACATTATCACCACCTTTACATTTACATTTTAATAAGAAACAAATCCATTCAAACTTTATTGTAACACATTTTTATGATTTCTCATATGTTTGAGACGTATAAATTTTTTTAGTGCAATAATTCTTTTCCTAACTTTGACTACTATCTTATGTGAATTGTGTTAGATTCAAAAGTATAAAATCAAAGTAATTTTTGTAAGACGTCTGTTATTATTCATAAAATTAAAATATGAATTGTTAATAATATCTTTATAAAAAGAACCCTTAATGTCCCATCCACTACATATATTCAAAAATCATACCTGTATCCCCTTACCCATTTTTCACATAGCTATATCTAACTTAATGCACGGTTAAATTAATCTTCTATTACTTCTTATTACTGTTATTATGAAACATAAATATTGTAAATAATGTCATGAGCTTTCACATTAAAAAAATAACAAAAATAATAGACGTTTTTATTTTTGTTTGTAAAGATGATTTATTGGTTATAATGTTCATAATAGCAAAGGTATTGAGTAACTCGTTATACATCTCTTATACCCTTTCTAAATACTTTTATATTTGGTATGTGTAGGTTGGTAACGTTACCTATACACGTTACCAACCTACACAGTGTCTCTCTAGAGAGCACTTCCAGTAACAGCTCTGAGAGTCTGAACTACCATTGGTGTTGAGAGCAATAAGAAGTAACATTTGAGAACTAGTTTATACTAGTGTAAGTATTAATGTTGTTACATAGTCTTGGATTAGATTGATAACTATTATTTATGATAATGTTAATTATAAAATGATTTAGAGTTAGTAAATTAATCAAATATGTGTCTGTGAAAGAATGAGCTAATTTGACGTATATTATTAATCAATTAATTATAAAATGGAGCAGTTGCATGTGAATCACGAGTTCTAAACTCCAACATTATTGTCTTACTAATAAAATTTTTTTCATATTTTACCATGCTACATTCTTTTACATTTTCTGCTACATTAAAACATCTGTTTTCTTCAAACACATATTTCTTTAATAATTATACATGCATGTATAATTAAATCTATATTAAGTTGTATGAGATATGCATCCAAACATACACAACGAGTTGATTGTAGTAATAGTTGTACACTATTATTTATCATAGTTTTCACTGTCTCCTGAATCGGGATTAAGCAATAAAACTAATATTTTTTTGTTTTCTTTATTGTAGTACAAGTGTGTATTTTGATTATAACTATTTAATTAATCTGAAAATAAATCTTTATCTGAGTAAGGGCTTTGGGATACAGATGTGACAGAATGTTTACAACATCTAATATTTTATACATTCCTGTTAGTATGTTTGATAAGACTATTTTTATTGATATAGTTTAATTGTGTGAATATACATTTTTACTTGTTAGTATCATAAAGAAAGTAACAATATTTCCTTTATTGTCATGTCCTGAAAAATAATGTATTACAAAAAAACACACACAAAATAAATGGTTATTTAATTGAACAGTTGATTAAACCTTGATTTAATTATTTTAAATTTAAATAATTCTTTCATATATCTGATTAGTTAATAAACATCAATCTGAAAACAGAGAGATTGTAGAATCCGTTAAGTTCTATAAATCTACAGGTCTGCAAACGAACTGTTGAGCATATTATTAGTCGTGCTGTAATAACGATTGATTATAAGGTACTAAATGTTGTACTTGTAATATAACAGACTTAATGAGTAAATATCACAGTAAGGCACTAACTAGTATACTAAATATCATCAATGTCTTTAGAAATTGATTTTGGTGTTCAGGAGCTCTAAAATATTGTTCAGGCTATTACAGAATATTAAAAAAAAAAAAAAAAATAATATTAAACAATTGTTGGCTGCCTTTTCCTTAAGCACATGATTGCACTAAATAAACATAACATAATCTATCAGTAGAAAACTGTCTATCTGTTACATTACTTGGTTTACTAAGTTTCAAAGCTTCCTTTTATTGGTTGATTAGTTACTAAACACTAAACAAATAAACTAATTATTAAAATTTTTTAAATACTGTGATTATGTTTACATTTATATTTTTCCAAGCCACGATAAGATAATATAAATTACTTATACAATAGTCACTATAAATTATCTGAATCAATTTGAATTCATATACAAATGTACATACACGTTTTATGTTACACAGGATTAAAAATATAAATGTAAAATGCAGCCGACCCCGCTTAATATTTCTCGCAACACTCAGGTCAACAAAAGAGGTAAAAATATACTTCCCTGAGGAGTACCGCCATTTACCTCAACAAATATTCTTGCTATCACATTCTCAGCTTTTTTAAATTTGAGGTTGGGCTTATCTCAACCCTTTTATATTTACATTTAAAATTGGCTTGAGGTTTTTGTGTACTTGTATTTTTGCATGCACATAAATTGTGTATGAATGTTGAAACTATTCTCAATGTTACAATAATATTACTCAATGTTCTCCTTGAATTAACGTGTTTGGATAGTCTATTGATTTTTAGAAAACAAAGCAAGATATGTGAACTATTTGGTTGTTATATTTCAATACATAAAATTATTAATATATCAAATACAGGTACTGTACATAAAATAATGGGCTATAAAGTGGTACAGTGTTTTACGAAGGAGAATTACTCTACAGTGAGACCATATATTATATAGTGGATACATTTTCATTCTGAGTGTCTCTGTTCAGACCATTAGCCAATGTGTGGATTACAAAGGACGCCTTATGTAAATTGTATTTTGGTCACAAGTTATTAAACAAAAACCATACACCAAGAGAAACATACATATGAATGTAGAAATAACATCGTTTAAAGGCTATAATGTATCATTACGTGTAGCATCGCTTGGATATATTAGTAGGAGATAATTACGAAATAATGTAAAAAACTGTATTTTATGTCAAAGTCATGGGATCAAACAAGTTATAGTTTTCAAAAATGTTTAAAATATTTACTATAAGAATTCATAAAACTTTTGTTTGAACATTAATAAAAATGTGCTCATATTAATAATTTCTAAAAAGGAATGAAAAACGCCCATATTTTTTAATTTTTAAATATATATTTCATCTGAATTTACTTTATTAGTTATTTGTAACCCAGTAAGAAACTGTTAAGGATAAATTACAAATGTCAACAGAATTGTGAAAATAATAATGAATGCAACTTTTTACTTCATAATTATTAATAGAACTGATGAACAATTAACTTATATTATATTAAATGACATTTTTTGTATTTCTTGAAAGTGTTATAGAGTGTTCAATGCTGGAAAGTAAAACCTATTATGACACTGTTCTGCACTTTAATCTCTTTTACTCTTTGTTTATATTTCTGAGTTATGATATTGTTTCCTATTTTCTAAATGTTTTTCATAAAACAAACAAATTGAGATCAATTATGGTTTGAAAGTGTAGGTGATTGTTTTAACATTTAAAGCACTCTCTTCAATCAACGCTCTTCAATATCGGATCGACAACTGAATCTAAAAAAACTATTTGATTTTAATTATGATTAAACAGGGAACCTGTAGGGCCTTTACCTGTCACGTTACCAGCCAATTAGCTGTTTTCACAGAATCGTACGCCTGATGACAATAGTAAACACAACGTGCTAGTGTCCAGATATACTTGAAACATGTTTTGGTATGGAATTGGATTCTAATTGATCTAAGGTAACATAAAGCTTACATTTTCTAATAAAAGAAAGTCACAAATACAAACCTGATAAAATGTCTTATTAAATTGTAGAATTTATTTTACTGTAGTTTCCTATCCACACATATAGATAATGTATTATTTATTTACTACTATACAGTACATTACTTTTATATAATTTTACTGTATAAATAATATTTATGAATAAACGTAAATTACTATCGATAAATTCAAACATAAAACTGTAATAGTTGATAAAACATATGCTATGAGGACCTCTAAATATTCATTTTTCCATGGCAAAAAAGACAACCTTTCCAAACTAATTTATAATACATTTCTACATTTTTCCTATATTGAAATAATATTTTTTAACAAATGCCCTGTTTATATAATTTATGTTATCGATGGTTGGAGATTAAATAAAACAATTTAAATAATAATTATATACTAAAAATACAAATATATAATACCCATAAATACTTTAAATTTACCAGTATGTGGATAAAAATACTCTAGTAAAATAACATTAACAATATTGAATAAAATAGTTAGAGGAAAACACACACAATATTATATTTAAACGGTCTTAAAAGTTTCAAGTAAGCTAATTTATAATTCCTACTCTTATTTGGTTAGTGATTATAAAATTAAATGTAATACAAAAGGAAACAGCTACTGGCTGTATATCTAAACTAATTTAAATTTTCACTTACGTGTTGATACTGTAGTGAAGTAGTCCCTTCGTGTAGTACCATTGGCATCCACTTACGAATACCCTAGGTAGAGAATGATCGAAACGTGTGGGTACAATATGTCCTCTAGACTTACAATAATTTAAATCTACAATTTTACCTCATGAAAATCAAGCAATATACATAATTTCAATAATTTCACAGGTCATAAAAGCATTTATTTTCATTTATAAACTGTCCTTTTACTATTTGTGACTTAAACACCTATATATGTGTGAGCGGGGAACGGGTTAATACTACTGCTCTATTATGGGTGGGTGGGTCAATACTATTTTACTGTATGGGTGGTTTTCAATTCCATTCACCATGGCTTTCTTCGTCTGTTGCATACTTAATTTTATGGTCTTTTGTTCTTTTACTATTTCAATCGGATATACCTTATGCTTAGTAGTTAAACTTACCAAACTATTCAATTCATTGGATGGACCTGGTCAATGATGCAATTTCCTGGTTTGACATAATTCCTTATTTACTATGCATACTATATCGTAATTATACAAATTATAAAGGTAACTGAAAAATCTTTGCCAGATTACTCAAAAAAAAAAAAAAAAAAAAAAAAAAAATAGTAAAAACGGAAAACTGTCCAAATAGAAGGTAAAATTAAATAAGTCTTAAAATAAAATATTTAAGGGGATTTTTCTGTATTATCCTATTATATAAAGTGTGCAGGATTACCTTCAATTCATAGAATAAGTATAGAAAATAACTAGTCTTATAGACTTACCATACATCTGTTAAAGTAATAAATGTATCGTAGTTAGGTTCTAATGTATACTTTTTAGATCTTATGGATGGTTTTCATAATTAATATTTAAATAGTGTTTGCAAATTACCATTGACTATACAAATAGAATATCTAAGCCTGCTGTAGACGCACGAATGTGCAGCTATCTAACGGTCATTTGTTTTAAATAAGCACTCAGATGACTGTTAGGTTAGACTTACCGTTAGCTCAGCTATCAGTCACGTGAGAGTACACTGGAGAGCTAGAGAGATGTAGACCTGTGGCACTACCTGTGAATATCGAACATGAAATAACTTCACCGAACAGGAAAACCAGCTTCAAGGGACACATAGCAGTGTACAAGTTTTCTTGCTTCTATAGTCAATGATATAAGGATTTTAAAAAATAATCTAATTTGTTTTATTTACTATCAATAAAATACCCTATAAAAATAATACCAATATGCAAAGTTATGTTTGGAATAATTTCTAACAAATATAAACCAAGATTACTAAATTTATGAGTTAGCTTTTTGTACTTTTCAACATAAATTCAAGTCTTTTGTATATTAATATGTTTACGACATGCAAATTAAGTATATTAAAACTCTAGATGGCTAAACAATAAAAGCGGGTATTTGTTAGCTTAACCTAACCTAACTGGGGATATGGTATGGATTATTTGAATCCAAATAAAAAACATAAGCATCTGTTATATATCGTCAATTAATTGTATTTACATTCCCTCTAGACTCTCTCACAACAATAGAAACAAATAGACTTTTCTTTAGGGATTTTCTGCACAATACCTAAATAAAATATATTCTCTAAAGAATATTTTGTCTGCATAAGGTTGCACATGACTTTTTCGCTGTCTGGAATAACTTTCAATTTCTGGAATAACTTAAGTAATTATTTGCTTTTATGTGGTAAATAATTATCCACCATCAGACAATTATATGTTTTGTGTGAAACTTGAAAATTCAGTAAAATTAACTATCCAAACATTTATGAACATACTTGTATTTTTATTTTTCTCAGGCTGTAGTAAATACATAGAAAGAGTTTTATAGATTTCGTTACTGTTGTATTTTATTTTAATTTGTCATCATTTACAAACATCCTATTAAAGTAGTAAATTTATTTTACGTTGATATACAAATAATCATATTTTTACAATCAAGTCAGTCTTATAATCGCTACAATGAGAGTAAGCTGTCAACAAATTTACTTTGATTGGTTAATATAATAACACACTCATGGTTTATATTTTCTTATAAACTGTAGGGCAATGCATTGAACTATGTTACATTTACTTTATCATTCATGCATAGTTGTATTTTTTCTCTTTCCTTTTTATATCCTAGCTGAACCTCTCATATGGTAGTTTTTGTGTAGTTAGCCTACATAATTTTTGTATTTCAAACTTGATCAAAAGTATTTCACAGCAGGAAATACGGGTATATTTTTAAAAGTTTTACTCATATTTATCCTATTCAGTCCTATTTATTCACAATACCGTTGGCTCTTTTATAAAATGTCTTTTATGAACACGCATTTTTGTTTATAGTGCTGAAAGGAATTTTACGTTTTGAACAATTTATACGCAATAAAAGCTAAGATGTATTTATAAATTAACGATTAGTTCTTACAGGACATTCTCTATATTGAATTGTTCCATGATATGCCAATAACTTCTCATATAAATTGAAGAACCAAATTTCATAATCAGCTTTTGGACATGTTGAACTGTTATAAAAAGGTTGACACATTAAAAATGGCAGACACGCAACGTTCTAACAAATAAATTTAAATACGGTAGTTGTATTAAGTGTAAAAATTATCTGGTGCCTTTAACATGATAATTATAGTTAATAGAAAATGTAAAATAAACACGCCTTCGGGAGTCGTGTCTTTAATAAATGTAAGTTAAGAAAACATTCTATATGCTAGATGAAACTCAAAACTAAAGTTTGCATGCATAACCACGTTTTAGTTCCAGACACTGATTTGACATTAAATGTCGTCAGCTTTGTACTATTATTTATAAGTCATAAATTTTATGACTTATAAATAATAGTACAAAGCTGACGACATTAGCAGTTAACTGTACCGCTTCAGCATGTATTGATGATAAATTCTACTTCCTTTTTTTTGTTTTTACTGGCTATTCATTTAAAAATTAACATAAGACCATAATTTACTACTCGTAAGACAGTTGTGATTCTACACTGTTTAGTTATTTTTTTCTAACATTGCCTTTGCTACTCAATTAAAAGTCTTTTTAGCCTACCATGCTTTTTATAATGTGGGTGAGTTTTTGGCAAATAACTTGGAGACCACACAGTGGGTAGGCTGACACCGGAACTGGAGGTGGGAAAACTGGATGTATGAATGTGCAGAAATTTTGTATATTTGAGATATTTTTTTGTAGTGTGGGTGAAACTAAATTTTTTAACTAGATATAAAATATCTTTTAAAATAAAATTGACTTTTGTAATACATTTTAAATGTCCACTGCAATAAAACTGATTCGATTTGATTTGATACTAATTAAGGTCCATAGATATATAAATTGGTCCAAATATGATTATTCCGGTAGCAGGATATTAAAAAAACTTACAGCTCAGCGTAAAACACAAACCATAACGAACAATTTCGACTAGCAAATATGTATGATACTCAGTTTCATGCGCCAGATAACTTCCCAACCCTGTCAACCAACTTAAGCAACCCAGATTTCTTTACTAGAGTCCTCACCCATTTTACCCATTGAACTGTTGCCATTTCTTAATCTGAGGTTATACGTTAATATTTATAAATCCTAAATTAAATGTGACGTAAAAATTATTTCAGTATTTAAACGAATGTTTAAATTTATATGTTAAGGAAATGTTTGACAAAAAGTTTTGTTTTGTTTGATTGTATTTTAATAGAGATAAATATATGAGAGCACTCCTTCTCATGCAATTTGTTTCATTACAAACAAATGTACAATGGCTTGCCAGATATACGTTGGTAGCAAATATATTTCAATATTAGTAGTTAAGCTAAAACATTTTCATGAAGTTGAATTTATATACTTGTTAATCGGAATTGAACACTTCTAAATACGAAAGTTTCATAGCTGAAGGCCTTCTAAAAGAAATTAATATTTGTTCGTAAAATGTTACTCTCCTAAAATATTTTAGATCGGAGTAAATTGAAATTGTACGTGTTTCTTTTGTTAAAATGTATAGTTCGTTGGTAAATTATTAAGGCTTTCTTGTGGATTACATAATTTGTCAAAACTTAATTTTTAATAGTTACATTCTAATTAAAATTACGGTATCCTTTTACAATAGAAATATGTGTTCTCGAAATATAAAGATATATTGCTAAGAAGTGTAGTACATATATATGGTTTTGTATCTGCCTTTTTGTCAAAAATGTAAACAAGGAAGCTTTCGGTGATCTGGTTTAAAGTCTCCTGTAACGCTAAAGTCAACAAGCGAGGTACGAATACTGCTCCCTGAGGAGTGCTGTAGACTTACACAAGCAAGGACTTTTTCATCACATTTTTAGACTATTAAAATCAATAATTCATGTGTTTTTTTATTTATAATTAACTACAGCATTTTGTTTATATTTTATTACCAAAATAATTCTTTTTTTGAACCTATATACTTATGTAATTGGTAAAATATATTTCTCATCCCATCAACTTTTAGTACAACGATCCTTTAAATGTCAAAATGTTTTAATGTGTGATGGTTTATTCCATACAGATGAAAAAAAAGAATTACATATTGAGGATTTCACCTCTGTCTATATCAATCCATCATACAATTTAATATGCTTTAATGCCATACATTGTTTAAATTACTTTTTGGAAAATGACGTTGAAAACATCTGAGCATTTTCTGTATTAAGGTAACCTTAACAATGTAAAATCAATTATAGGTACACCCTTTAAGCCTGTGTGTATAAGCTCTTGGGTGTTTATTTAATATATGCTATTTTATAATACTGTAAAAATCTTGTAGTGTCACATCATCATGCACAGGTATGTCTGATGTGACCATTATCATTTCTAATTAAATTAAATTTCTTGGTTTAGTTATGATAATGTTTTATAATGACGTTAATAAGTAAAATATTTTAGGTAACAATCTTTTTGCTCTATAATTTGATTCATATGCATGACAGATAATCTTATCTCATGTATGTCCCTATTCAAAAAACAAAAATAAAGTAGCAGCTAGGACAGTGTCCTCTTAAAACACAAATATTTTGTCACAAACAAATAAAAAATAGCTTATTTGTTACATTTACTTACTAACACAGCTCATCTAAGTAGATCCATAATATTATATATTATTTTCTACTTATAAATATTTATTTATCTCTTTGAATCTGTATGTAACTCTTTTAAAATGTAATTTGTGAATATGATAATCTACTTAAAATAAAGCCATCAAAAATTTACAAAAGTTATTTTTACCTTCTTAATATTACAAATATTTTCTCATTATCAATACCAACCATAATTTATTACAAGTTTGTTTATTAAAATCTTACTCTTCTCAGATGAAAAAAATAAAAAAAGGTTAGGCTGTAATGTTGTACTTTGAAGCCAACCGCTATATGATTAACGTATGAACTATCATGTCCAGAAATCATTAAAAATACAAATAGCCACGACAAATGAATATCCCTACATGGATTGTATATTCCCACAAGATGGGAGATGAATATCTCTAAATATGGAGGAGTATCAAACAAAAGACAACTAAGATTACGTTGATCGTTCACACATAACATTTTTTTTAATGCAAAGCGTCTTTGTTCATAAGCTATGAATAACTGACTTTTAATTTAAATATATTTAACACATTTTTACTTTTAAATAAACAGTAATATAAAAGTTGAATAAAATAGTTCACTTGAGACGATTTTTAAAAATATTACTTTCCTTATGTTTCCAATCCCTCACCCGACTGAGTGTATATCGTTGTTGGGACTCTAATTAGGAGTACAAGACTGGTAGCCACAATGATAATCACTGTGAGACTGTGACAGAGGTATTAAAGTTAATTAGCTTCCCTTAGGGTACGGAAACCTCTAATGTGTCATTAATATACACAGTGTGCAAATATATGTGGAAATAATGTACTGTTCTGAGGATTGAATATGTAATGTATATTATATAAAACTATTTAATATCTAGTAATGACATTTAACAAAAATGTAATTAAATAAATCTCATTTCATTAATATAAAGGGAAACAATGATATAATATTATGAAACCAAGAAGATTTTATAGAAGGGTCGGTGTCAGACATTTGCCTGATGATAGGAGGGCTGGCAAAAGTCGTATATGCCTGAGGATAGATTGAAGGGTCAGCATCAGACGTTTGCCTGATGATAGGAGGGCTGGCAATAGTCGTATATGCCTGAAGAAGGGTTGAAGGCCTTTCAATTGTTGTATATTTTTCAAGGTTGGGGTTAAGAGCAATAAATAGTGCGTAGGACCCAACTAGTGTTGACGTTACGTGCTTTATCACTGTTAATAGGAATGGTATATATTATATCAGCCCATAGTTGGGCTGATATAATAAATCATTGAGGTATTACAAGATGTTTTATATTTATTAATACAATACCGCCTTATCACCAATCGTAATTGAAATAATAGTGTTGGTAGCAAAATGCTACCAAAAAAGTCGGTGGCTGCTTCCCATCGACCCAACGTGACCAAGATGTTTTCCAAGAAGCTCCTGTGCATTGTAAGTTACGGTTACTCGTTAGTTTGATAAGTCAAAAAAATTCTTTTATCTGTACAGGCAAGGACAATAATGTGTCTCAATTAAGCGTATATCCTCACAAAAAGCCAAATAGAATTAATTTCTTTATTTTCCATTGATAAAAATGTCTATTAAAAGGGACGCAGAGATATTACAAATTCTTTTAAAACGTTCGTCAAATGTTAAAGAAAACTTACTTTTTACACTACATTGATATAGAAAAATGATAATAATGTAATTCTTAAACTCCAGCCAATGAAATCCAAGTACCTATATGTTGTAGTTTTCAGCAGAATACTGTCACGATTTCATTTCTGGCTACTAGTTATACTTTCATTTGGTCTACACGTTCTAGATCACTAAATTACTAACCACGAAATATTTACACCTTAAATGACTACTTACATTAGTTACTATTTTGAAACTTAAATTAATCACTATTATTGCCGGCGTGGTTGCTTCGGACTGCGGAGAGCATGTCCAAAGTTCTTGAATTAATCACTGATATTTACAACGATCAATATTACTTATGAAACTGTTCGGTATACTGTCCCTGTACTGTTACTATACTGCCACAATTAAAGACTGTCACTTGACTGTCACTATAAAATCCACTTGGGCTTACTTAGAGTCACTTACCGGTTTACTGACTCTTAACTGACTGTTACTGACTGTCACTGACTCTTGACTCACTATCAGGTCGGTCAATGGGTGTCTTTATATGGCCCAGAGGTGTGAACCCAGAAGATTCTGGAACTGTCGATGATGATCCTGGTGAAGAATTCGACACCAATTAATTAAGGAAAGGTCCTATTCAACCACAGGCGAATGATCTGACATACCTAATCCTTCCTGGAAGTCCTGGATTGGTCCCGCGGGCAGGGAGGGGACGCAATGATCTGGTCGCCCATTATCTGAGCGAAGATTACCTTAATTGAGTGAAAGCCCTCGAAGGGCCCCCCAAAAACGTGCCTTAATTGAGCGAAGTTCAGTCCAGGTATATGCGAGTTGTCGGGACAAGGAATGTTCTTGTTTATGTAGCATCATATCCCACCCGGATACCAGAGGTGGTCAACCACCTGGCTCCGGCACGCGCTACCCCGTGGTATGTAGTGTGAGTTCTCAGCTAACCTAACCTAAGCTAACCTAATATAACCTAACCTAACCTAATCTAACCTAACCTTGGAGAATTTTATTTTGTATATTTGTGTAAGATTCTATTATGTTTAAAATTGGAATATGCTATGTGAATGTTCATAATCAAAGAGGGCCGCCGGTTCGCTCAGTTAAGGCACGTCTCTGGGGGCTCCCTGGAGTGCTTCGCTCAGTTCAGGCACCCAGGCTACTTGACTCAGGTCACTTCGCTCAGTTAAGGCCCGACCAATGATCTAGGCGGTGCCGATGAGTGATCCGTAACAATATGTAAGGATTATTAAGTTTTCCTGATATAAAATAATAATTTCTGTGTGTTTAAGAATTAATTGCAGTCAAAATCACTCGTAAATTATATTAATTAATCAAAATAATATATGACAATTCAACTTGAATTAATTGTAACAATAATTTAAAAATGAAGTTAATACACTATTAACAGAATATAAAACAAAGTATGCGAAGTTTTCTTTGTTAATTTGCTAGTAGCATAACTATCAAAAAATCGTTATTTACTGTTTTACAATCACAGTAGAACAAGTGCGATTTTATGTTATCAAAATTACAGGACTTATTGTTGGTTCACGTCCAAACAATACATTCTACCTGGGTGTTGGTGTTTGGGTGTTGAAGGTTTATGGTAATGCCAGCAGTGGTATAGAACATATTTACTTTAACTAGTTGTCCTAGATTTGTCTTAATTTTATTCTTAGTTTTCAACTGGGTTGAACTTGTCATTGTTTTTTAAGTTTATTCATTGTAAGTTTATTCATTGCTGATAATATATATGTATATAAATAACAAATAATAAGGATTAACTAATAAAATAGATTAAATCGGATCTGACCATCATACCAGCCGGACATGTTATCATGTGTTTTATTTTTATTTTATTTTTGTAAATATGTAATTTTTTAATAATGTTTTTAATGTGACTGTTTTGACAACGCACAGTGGATGTGTTCATGGATTTCTTGCTGTGATACTGGTAGTCCAATAAAAATATATTGTAGCTGAAGACGACAAAGGTTTTTTTATAAGTTTTTTATTTTATAAAAATATAAAATCAAGTGTTGTAATTATAAACTTACAAAACTTGATTATTATTTGTTTTTTTAAGTTTATTGCATCCAAATAATATTTTTAATTTTACAATTATCTCTATACTAATATATATACAATGTTTTTGATTCATTAAAAGTGTCAGCTATAACGAATTAAAATATATATATTTCACTTTAGAGTTTTATCGGATGCTCTGTCCCAATAATTTTGTTGTTCTGGTGATCAGAGTGGACTTCAAGAGTAACATCAATTGGAAAATAATTTCGTTTCACTAAGAGTCGTGTGTTTGACATATGAAGAAGTAATTAATTGCTGATGTATTTCACGGATATTAAATGTTATTGAAAGCCAAATTGTCTAGTTATTTAGATCCTGTTAATTTAAACTGAATAAGTCTATATTCTAACTGTACACCAGGTAAGTAAGTGTTAAAAAAAAAGTGAATTAAAATATATTTTAATAATAAAATAGTGATTTAAATGTTTAATTTAATGATACAATAATTTATTATTATAAACTGTGAACTATAATTCCACCGTATTTATGATTGAAACTTCTACATACAAAAAGTAGGGCATAGATATAAATTATAAATTAACGTAAATTAAAGTGCATCAGAAATGTTATTTTATAATTTTATGAAAGGTTACTAAACAACACTACAATAATAATTAACAACACGTGAAAATAAAAATATTTTATCATTTGGCCCAATAAAATAACATGTAAAACACTTATAGTCTACAATTAATTTACATTTGGAAATTGAACGTTCAATCTGCATAACTTTTATAGCATCCACTTTTTTAGAGAAACGCTGGCAATCACAATAACTAGCCAATTAAGCGCTTAATAACAAGGTTTCTGAAAAACCGATATTTCTCATTAATTATAATCTCAACTTTATATTTCATTTTCTTAGATCCTTCACTCATTCTGTATAATTGATTGTTTTTAATACTTTTTTTGATTATTATATAACCACCTATTGTGTTCACCTTTCAGCATATTTTTTATTTTCTATTCTAATCTTCCATTTATATTACATTAATTTACATGTCAGACAACATTGCATTTAAACTATTTTGTTTTTATGCTCTATTATTAATGTCCACTAATTCTTTGTATTGTATTAAGATATTAATAAATTGAATAGTAACTATAATTAAGTACCCTTTTTATTAATTTTTTTATAATAATACATGACCAATTTCGGCTCTTACGCCATCTTCAGAGTGTAAACCTATAGAAGGAATTCCCTATAGGTGTTACTAGATGTGTTTGAAACTTACTTAATACATTTTATTTACTTATGAATAAGACTTAAATAATAAATTAAGGACATTTTGAAGCCATAATTAATTATTTTAATGAAACTGGATGGAAAAATGAAACAAAATCTACTTTTTCAAACTGTAAAAAATTTAAATGAAAAAGAAAAATTAAGAAAAAGAAACGTTTTCATCAAATAAAAGCACAGGACTTAGCAGATTACAACAGATAGAGTTAGTTATGTGACTAAGTAAAATGGAACAAATTAATTGTAAATTAGACACTGCAGCTACTTAGAGTAACTCTACTTGTGGCAATGTTCCAGACTCACCAACTTGTATTTAGGATAATACTACTTACAGGTACTACTTTGGTCTACGTTTAGTAAAGTTTATTAACAGTCGACACTTCAAAATAGGTCTTCAATCGATCAAGTTGAACATAAATTTGTATAAAACATAATAAAAAAAAAAATTGGTCGGTAGCGTAGTTGGTTCATTCCCAGCTTCATGTGCTAAAGGTTGTCAGTTCGATCCCAATCAGAGTCAATACATTTTGAGAAGGCTGTTCTTTGTCATTGGGCTATTAATTAATGACACTTTCTAAGAAATAGTCGGCCTTAGTTTGTAACAATGACTACATTCGCTCATCTACACTCATCACACTCAATCGAAATCCATATTCGCCCATATCTTGACGATTGGCGTCTTATAAATAAATAAAAAATAAAAAATAAAATAAAATAAGTGAATTGTGAATGTCAATTAATTTCATTTTAACATGGAGTAAACCAAGTAAAACTGCCAAAAAACGCAGGTCTAATTATATATTAAAGTTGACATTGCTTAGTTTGATTAAATATATATTTTCTCTAAGTTTTGTAAGTTACTGTTCTGTTCAGACTTTGTAAATTTACTTTGTTTATTTACCAATAATTTTGAGTTACTCACAGTTATTACTCCAACATCAATAAATACATCACTATAGAATAATTTAGATCATGCATTGAAAGATCACGCTGTTAAAAAATAATATCAAAATATAATTAGCATATAAGTGAGCATATAAGTATTCTATAAGATATTAATAAGATTTTACTTTATGTGCAAAACAATATTTTACATGTAACTAATTTTCCTGTAGCTATGTGTAAGATACTATTCGTAAGAAATGGAAAAATATATTTCGATTTTGACGCCAAATTTCTTTACAAATGTTTACAATAAAATGCTTTTACAGTTAAGAAATTATAGTTAATAATTTTATAAAAATTTTTTGAATTCGGTTCAGTTTCTTTTTCGTAAATATTTTTAAAATACATTTTTAAATAATTTACCTCAACATTTGGTGAGTTAACAGACTGTACCTTCATCAATTCACACTTGACGTTCAGTTGGAGAGCGTTGGTGAGAGCTATCGAACCGAGCGTCAAACCAACCAGGCGAACCCATAAGCCTTCATGCAAAGTGTGCGATAGTGAATGGGGTATTAAATGTGTGTTGTGTATAACTGCAAAATTTAAATCTGTGTTTTTTAATGCAATCAGTATAATCGATTCCTAAATAATAACCATATGAAGTTTATGACTAAATGTTATTCTAGTCATAATATCCTTAAAATTGTATATACATGAAAGTACTGTTTTTATTAATGAAAAAACTGAACTTTTATTAAGTATAGTATTTAAAATAGTTCAATACATCACATGTAACGTTATTAAAAAGAATATTTTTTTAGAAATATTTACTAACAATATTCAAAATTACCATCCCGATGGCATTGATAAATGTTAGAAGCCAGAAATAAGACGAATTCTTTGAAATGCTACATTTTTTAATTGATAAATATTATCTTAATATTATTATTTGTATTCATAAGAAAGCCTAATATTTCAATACTCTTTGTCCAGGAAAATTTGTAAAATAAAGTAAGGAATTTAATATAAATGTAAATTCCAAGAGGCGTTCAACAATACCCTTTCCCCCACGATCCTTTATTGAGCCAATATATAAAGGACCACTCAATAGCATCCTTTATTTAGGTCTTAACACTCCGTTCAACGAGTTATTATGACTTTAATTCCCTAAACATTTTCACTTGGTAAAAAACTTGGTTTACGTTTAAACAATCATTAATATGATTCCTTTTAAAATATATTTTAATTTGCCGATTCTGCTCAAGTGGATGGTATTAGAATATTTCTACCTTTGAGACATAATATTTTGAAATCCTTTCTTCTTACACTTATAGGGTGTATGAGAATATTTCTGCAATGTTTCATGCTCCGAAATCTTATAGTTTTTTCTTTTTTTTTAACATCAGTCAGTTCATGATTTTTGGCTTGTATATTTGTAGACTATAACCAAATCTATAGAAAAAAAAAAACACTTTTAATATCGTTTTCTAAACTTACTGTAATTTACAGTTGTATGGAAGTTTGGTTACAGGTCTCTAGTTAAATGTGATCTATGACGACAATCAATGAACCAAACCTACAATGCGTTGTATTAAATAAAACTTATGGTAAATTAATAAGACATTACTAAACTAAAAAAAAATTCTAACTTTGTTTGAGATAGTCAAAAATTAAATCTCACTAATAATAAATATGATCCAAACAATAGGTTTTCAAAATCTATTAACATGATATGTGGGCTGCTAAGTTAGTCAGACCTGGTTATCTTTATTGATGTAGTTATTGAGACCATACTCTGATCATTGTTAGAATCAAGGGTTTCCTGTTGTACGTTTTTACAAGATTACTGAAGTTATAAATATAGTAGTTAAATATTGTCTCTACAAATAAATAATTACAGATTTAAATGTAACAATAATAACTGAACTACATATTTGTAATATCCATATATTTTTGAAGTTTAATCAAAACTTTGAAGGTGAAATTCCAGGAGAGTTAGTAAGAAGGTGGAGGGAAAGAAGGGGGATAATACGAGTATATCCTTTGAGGAATATTTCAGAATTCCTTCCTTCCAACGTTCAACAACAAAGACGAACTACAGCTTCTGTGATTAAAGTTTCGTGAAATTACTTTGGCTTGAGCTGAAGATTACGTAGTTTTTTTACTATAACCTATTTTCTATTAATTTAATTCACCATTGTTTACCAAATTTCATCTAACTTTAAAGTTATATTAAAAATATACCTAATAAACATAATATTAATCATGTTAAACCATGTTCGTTTTTGGAAAGCTATTATATTAATAACTAAACCTTATTTGACTAAAAAACAATAAATATGATATTCTAATTAAGAGTCCTAAAATACTAATTCCATGAGTGGGCCTGCTTTTAAGTTAAGATAAAACATGCATACAACCAATAAAACCCTACCTATATGTAACATCCACATTTACTAACTGACTCTCTCACCGCTATATTATAGGAAAAAACTGATTTCAATCAGATAGTTTCAAAAATCATTTGAATTCAGCCATGACCTGATCACAGGACATGACTAAACATGGTGAAAAAATCGATACGTCACTGAGATCTTAGTTCTATCATGCCACTAATATACACATATTAACAATCATAGAACTGTTTTATCGAATGTTAATATAATATTCCAACTTTGTTACTACTCACATCACAGAAAACCTTGAAGGTATTAGTCCAACATTACGACCCTTGTGCTGACTCATACACGTTTTAGGATAAGTATTATTTGTTGAAACTAAGCTACAGATACTCAGAGATACCCCTCATACCACATATACAATTTTCAGCAGAAAATATTTTAACACAGAAATATTCATATAACCACATTTTTAGACGGCTTCCAAATTTCGTAAATGTTTAAGGAGGTAACATGATGTTCGAACAATTATTAGAATTAAAAAAATGTTACAATTTCAAAACTCAAACTGAAAAGTATTAAGTTTATGTAACTATATATAACCTCACGTTTATTTATTTATTTTAGAGGAATGATATTAAACACTTGATAAACAAAATATCAATCCTGATTCCTAATGACACTCTCAAAATATATTCTTGAAAAGTGCCTGCGTTAACCATCTATATTTGGGATTATTGTAGTAGACCTATATGTGGTCTAAGGTTAAAGACCATCGTTAACGT
This sequence comes from Stictocephala bisonia, assembly GCA_035578905.1. Classification (NCBI taxonomy): domain Eukaryota; kingdom Metazoa; phylum Arthropoda; class Insecta; order Hemiptera; family Membracidae; genus Stictocephala; species Stictocephala bisonia. Next base: position 231,444 of record JAQJVL010001072.1, on the reverse strand, counting down.
AAGCTCACTACAAGATCCGAATGAAGACCTTGACTATTCTAACCATTTATACCTAAATGAAAATAAAATGGATTTCAAATTACATTTAAGAATATAATAGGATTAAGTAGTTTAAGAATTATATTTTACCTAATTTTTGTGATGGTCCATGTCCTGTTGAATCGTAACAATATCTACGATTAATTGGTTTCAACGATAGCTTGTTAGAAGTAACAGAATTTATGTTCTTTAACCTTTCCTTCATTATTTATTGCTATTAACATTTGTAGACTATAGGACAACAATATACTACTTGAATTACTAAGTCATATACAAACAAGTTAAAGAGTCTCTCTCAAACGATCGTGTATGAATTAATTCAAAATGATTTATATTCACCTAACCTGTTCGGATTAATCAAGATAAGTTATTAACAAATGTTTAAGTAAGCCCCTTTCGGAAATGGTTTGAATTATACAATATGAACCCTTGCAGATGTGTTTTTAATCTGCATACTTGATTTTGTATTAGGTTTTTTTTACTAACTGAGTTTGATCTCAATAGCCAGGGTAACTAAGTAATCTAAAGATTTACGTGGGATTCGAACCACGTAGTATTTGTCTGATTTTCAGCTATTTGACAAGCTTTATTTTCATATCTCCTTCCTACACAACATCTGAACCCTGACCCCCACCCATACAGTGGTGTTGACCCACCCGCAAACCCATACACGTACAGTAGTGTTGACGTACGTGTATGGGTGGGCGGGCAGGTTATTACTAACGTACGTGTATGGGTGGGCGGGTGTGTCAGTACTAACGTACGTGTATGGGTGGGTGGGTTAGTAAAAGTTTGCGTTTAGAGTACCAGTTTATGTCAATAGTCATAATATGAGTAAATAGTTTATAGTTTGTGTAAAGAAAACTAGTATTTGTAAAGTTTAAATAGTATTGAGGTATTTTTATCTTTAACTAATATTTCAAAATTCGCAAAATGTGTTACTGCCCTAAGGTTTAGCTCTTCAATCTTCAAAAGAGAGGTCAAGGATGTGTTGTTAAAACTACACTCGCTAGTACATATGGGCCTGCAGGCATGTGCACGTATGAACTATATTCAAAGAATTAAGTAATGACCTTTAGCTCATTTGGCTATTCGAACCTTGGATATCGTACTCCACAGCCTGAGCCACTCAGCCACCACGTAATCAAAATCCCGAGAGGTCCACAACATTTTCTATATTTTTGTCATTTGTCCATAACAAACAATGTATATTTATTTAAAATTGCTATTTGTACAGGAAGGCACATACCAAAATTATCCTTTAAGTGCTTATCTTTATGTGTCTATTTACAAATTAATAGTTGAAATATTGAGCAACAAGCTAAACCGATTTGCTCTACAGTTATCCAACTAAATTATAGCCCTCGTTCAGTAATCTTCCACTCGAGTGAATTGTTCGAACGTGCCCAACCACTAAACATGTTATCTGTAATTCCGATAACTTTAATTCTACTATTGTTCTCTTTGCTGGCCAGATATTTTCAACATTCAGCTAGAAGTTTTCGGTAGATTATCTACAAAACCATACAGAACTACCAATATTACATATTTTAATTAATATATTTCACAAATATGTTGAATATGAGTATAATATGTATTTGCTACTTCAGTTATTGAACAATAAATATTGCTTTCTTGCAGGCTATTCTTTCCGCCTCATCGATTTATTCTACCCAATACGTGACATAATTTAGATTGCTATATGCACGCTCAGTAGTGGATTTAGGGGGGGTTTCCAGGCTCACGCTCCCCCCCCCCAAAAAAAACTAAAGACACGTTTTAAATTACTAGGTGAATAAAACAATACCAACAGACTTTTAACGATATCGAACAATTATTAACAATGTGAAAAATATTTGCTTTTTCACACTCACATAAACACGCAATTTATAGCATTAATTATTACTATCACAATAACTAACTTAGTAAAAACTTATGGAACAATATGAGTGATGATAAGAGAAGCGAGAGAAGCGAGAGGACTAAAGGATTCTGATGTGGTAACGTCACAAGGCAAGCACGGAGACTGGCCGATACACAAAGCGGCGCTGAACTCATATTATTACAAACATATAAAAAAACCAACTCTATATAATGAAGTGGCTAATTCCAAAATTATTAAATAGCATCACAATGAACCCTACAACGACATTATAAGTCATTCCGTATAGATAAAGTTATTTTAGTAAATATTGAACTGGTTTTCTTACGAGAAAACGTTCTTAAATTCATAAAATAAATAGAATGCACTATTGTTTATGTCACATTCACATAGTAATTAACATTTTGGTTATAATACAGTAATGGAATTTTGAACTTTGGGCCTATACTTAAACTTTATTATTGCTTTGAAATTAAATTTTCAACAACGTTTAGTTTGTTGCTACTCAATACAATACAAAATAAGGAAATATAAGCTATACACATGCGTTTAATATATTTAAAATATTAAAAATTCAACACACAATGATTTTGTATAGTTTGCTATTTTGTAGTAATTTTAGTTATTTCTTCATAGTATTTAAATTTTTTTCTGCAGCAGTAGTAGTTTGAAGACAGGGATATTTTTCTTAAGAGTTAAAAGCTGCATCCCTGAGGTTCGTCAATCGTTAACGTATCAGGCTTTTCGCACGTCCTTGAAAACCGATCTTACAGCAGAAACCAGTCCGAACCAGATCTATAGTCGTGTATGCGACTGTAAATATAAAAAATATATTCATTTTCAATATGGTAATAATATAATTTTGAGACCGCAAAGTCTGTCCACCGAGGGGCTACCGGCTAGTGAATAAGTCTGATCAAATGTGCATCTTTGACAACCGAGATTGTATTTAATAGACGTCTATTTCTGGGGCAACTAGTATCAAAATGTAAATCAGTTTATATACTACAAGCGTATGAAAAATAAGTGTATTATATATTGTAATAATAGTATTATCAGGCCTTAAAACCGTATACCGAGGGAAGCCAGACGTAAACCAATCCGCTACACGGCACATTTTTGTCAACCGACTATTCAGTTATCTCACGTCTGATTTAGACCTAACTGGTACCAAAATTTTGATTGTGTAATAGACTATAATTTTATAAAAGATTATTTCATTCCGTTTTGTAGTAGTAAATTTACGAGGCCTCGGAGTCCGACCATCGAGGTTCGCTATTCGTTAACCAATCAAGATGTTCGCACGTCTTTGACGACCGATCTTAATTAGGTTAATTAATCAGGGAAAACCAGTCTGAATTAGGCCTAATCTGTACCAAAGTGTTACTCGTGTATGTAAGTATATAAAATAAAAAATAGAGTCGTTTCTTGATAATTATATGAATATGAGACCGCAAAGTATGTCCACCGAGGATACCGGCTAGTGTGTGCGTCTTTTACGTCCTAAATTGTATTTAATAGAAGTCCGATTCTAGTGTAATTGGTGCCAAATTGTCAATCAGTTGAAATACTATAACCGTATAAAACATATCTGCATTACGTTTTGTAATAATAATGCCATCAGGCTACAAATTCCGTTCACCGAGGGACGCTAGACGAAAACCAATAAGCTACACGAACGTCTTTGAAGACCGGCTATTCAGTTATCTTACGTCATACTCCATACTTCTTTGTTATTGTTCTAAAATAGATTCAACCGTTTACATTTAAAATAGAATAAACTAAAATAATTAAGATAAAATAGTTGTAGGTATGAATAATATAAATTAGTATGTTCTAATAATTCTGGAATATAACAAACTTTAAAATTCCAGTTTATTATGAGGTTTGAGCATTAACTGAAAATGTATGAAGTTTATATTAAATAATTTTTATACATTGAGCTGTTTTATTTATTATTTAGGTATTATCCTTATTTATAGATAAAAAGACAAGTATTACTAAGAAATAGCGTTTCATTTCTTAAATGTGAAACTGTCTTTTAAGACCACTGATTTGCCACTCAAGAAAAATATTAAACTAAAATAATAAGTATATGTACTGTATACTATTAAAATCAACATAAAACTAAAAGTTGACAATTTATGCGTTTTTACAAGATTTATAGTCTATTATAAAACGCGAGATTATTGAAAATAAAAGCAAGAATATGATAAATGTTCCTTAACCTTCCCATCTTTAACTACCTATAACATTTTAAACATACATAGACTATTTAAAATACATATAATTTTAAAATTTTCAAAACTCCCAGTAAAATTATTTATTTTTAATATCAAAGATATATATAAATTAGTGAGATAAATTTATAAAAATGTGATAGGAAATCAGTATACTATCTGAATGACTAACTCATATAGGATAAAAAAAAAAAAAAAAAACAGGCTAAATGATCAAAAACAGATCATGTGTGCTGCAAAATACTTTTTGTATGCCTTTTTTCTAAATTTCTGTTTTATATCTTAGTTTCAGTTTGATTTTCATTCGTTTATTTTCCAACAAAAAGTTTATTTATTCAAGTAAAGTAAAAAATATTTGTATTTTAAAGGCACCCCTCGGAACAGTTTCCAGGGTCCATCGTAGTCGAAGTGATTGTCAAGTGACAATGTTTTATAGTGACATTTTGTTAACAGTGAAATATATTATGTGAACACTATCTTGAATGTGATAAATAACATTCATTATTGTAAATAATTGTTATTTAATTTTAAGTATTAAATATTGTATGTTTGTTAATATAAATTTTATTTTATGTAAATATCTTTTAGTGTGTGTAATTTAGATCATTATAGAAACAGAGCAAATAAAACTGTTGTCAGTAGCCATAAAGTGGATCGCCTTAATATTTCGGGCCATGTTGAACCATAACAGAATTTGCGATTAATTTGTTTCACTTGTTTCACTTTTAGTTTTCTTTTCATTCGTTTCCTCGCCAATTAAACGTTGGTTTTCAAGTAAAGATAAAATATATACGTAATAAATTGTATTCTTACTATCGTATTGTTATTACAATATTATTAAGTACTTTTAGTGCTTAATAGGGTAAGTTTGACCTCCTATTTCATGCTAAGTAAAATCAATTCACAAAGCTTCTAATATTATTTTATTTATAAGTTAAATCGATAATAGTTAATCTGCTAGGACGTTAGAGTTAACTAACTATTTTGAGAACTATTAACTATTCTGCTAATAAACGATGAGGTTTTATTATGATTATAAATTGTTTGCTACAAATTAAGGTTTTAATATTTTCAATACATATTAAATATTATTGATTAAAGTTGATTTTTTCTATAATTGTTTATCATAATGAACAATTAGAGTTTATTAGAAAGCAATCATTTATACAATCGTGGATTTTCTAAATTAAATATACAACTAAGATGTTATGAATTATAAATGATTTACTATTCCTCCTATAAACTGGAAGATCAAAATAACAAAATATTATTGATAATGTAGAAATATATAACGTTAAAAAATTTGATTGTTGACTGTAAGTTATAACGATAGTTATTTCTATAATGGTCCTAATTTATTTCTAGACAAGTCATCTTACAAGTTTTCTTTGCAATGAATGAAGTACGGTGATTCAAGATACTGAATGGGTTCTTTAATTAATGAAGTTCTTGAGGTACTAATTACAGACTTAAGTTTTTGCTTTAGCAATTTCATTGAAGGAGTAAATAATTTTAGTAAAAATTTACCATAAAATTATCTGCAAAAAACAACATATTGTTAAAACTTAAAATAACAATAATCAGTTGTATTGATTAGGTATTCCGAACTGTGCACTATTGTTAAAAAAAATTGTTGCCATACAACTGCTCAAATTAAATAAATAGATACAAAATGTTTTATGTGGTTATTTAAAAATTGCAAAGTGCCTACCAATTATTTATAAATGTTTACTCTCAAAATGTATAAAAGTATTTTGTTAACTTTAATTCTGTATTATAAGGTAAAAATATATGTTCAAGTACTAATGACGTACAAATAACGGTCGGCAGTAGGGTTATTGTCACAGTCACGTCACCTGTGACACATGCCCTTCGTGTGAGGTGATAACGGCCCTTTTTATTGCCTCATATCTCAGTAATAATGCACCTGATTGCCAGTTGCTACGTGATGAGCGGTTTACATCGATATTACCACTCTAATCGACTATATTATTTTAGATATATAAAATAGAACACAATCAATTACAATTTAAATTGTTACGTTTTTTTTTTTATTGAGTACATGTCGTTTTCTAGCCAGACCATTAAGAACAATTTGGTTTAGGTTATTAGAACTATTTTTAAAATTATAAAAATCACATGAACTATTGTTATTGAAATGTTTTAATTTAAATATATCCTTGAAATTACAACTTAGGTGTTTTCTACTACAAAAAATTCTCTGGAGCAGAAATCAGAATTTTTCAGGGTGGAGACCGGTGCCAATCAATTTGTCATGGTAGGAAACCCCCAAAAATTCTTTCTCTGGACGCTACTTGTTTTAAATAATAAGATTATGTTTTGAACTCAAAACAAATGGGCTGTCAAGATTGAAAAGCAAATTTTTACAAAGTATTACTTTTTAAAGTATTCCTGGTTTGAAATTGAACACTATTTCCTACCACATTATTCCTATTCACTGAATAACAGATTTTGTTTGAGACAGGAAAAGCTGCCACTGATAAGTGTGAAGCCAAATTATTTTCAGTTCGCTATTTGTAATTCCAGTTCAATTGCAGGTTGATGTTCCGAGATGACTTTAACGAGTCACACTGTGACAAGTCATTTCATGTAATGTCACATTCTGTAACTCACTTTTACACAAAAATAAACTGCTGCAAATAATTAGTAATATAGTTTTTTTATACTATCAAGTGGTTGAAATAACTCTAATAGCCAGAATTATATTATTTCTGGTTCATATCATGGCTTCATACAATTAAGGTTCAAGATACCAATTATTTTCAATATCAAAATTGAAGTAAAATGACATCTTAATAAACAATTATATAAAATATGCAAGATTATTACAAAACCTTATTAAGAATACTTTAGTTCATAACAATACAACATTCAGAAATATTTAAGATGTCAGCATACATGTTGTATTATTGTCACTATATATTACTAGCTCATCACTCTTGCTGGACTACGAGGTGGTGCTATACTCTTTCTGACCTTTCTCTCCGTGGTTACACATCAATATAAAAGCTCAGTATTCTACTGTTCTCCTAGACAACAAAGTTTTATAGTCTAGAAAAACCCATATGTCTACATTCAGGGGATTCAACGTAGTGCAATCATGTCAGAGTCAGTATAAATGACCTAAAATAATTCTCAATAAAACCTAAATCATCCAAACTTTTTTAACATGTTTATATTTTTGGTTTCAGTTAATCTTATAGGAAAAAAGAAGTTGAGGAGCTTATTATACCCTTTTGGAATGATATTTAGAAAAATCATTTCTTAATGAGTCTCTACAAAAGCTGACTCACCTCCAAATTTCATTAAAATATAATAAGTGGTTCCGGTGATATCATGATGAGTTAGTACATCACTTTTGGATTTTATTTACAGTAGTAGGGGACACCACTGCATGCTTCGCATGCCAACCCCGTCACATGCTACGCTAAAAGATATATTTTTGGATGATCACAATACTTTCTTTATGCTAACGCATATGGCGTTTATGTTTCGAGTTTTAAGTTTCCAAGTGGGTTTCATGAAGTTCACTTAGTACTTTAGGACGTAAAGCTGGTGGAATCACGATTATGTCTTTTCGAAATAGTATTCCATCAATTAATGTATATTCTGAGTCAATATAGTTGTTTGTAATATTTTGAACTATTTAATTAATTTCTTAATTCCTTAGGGTTTATTCTTTGATTGTCATTGAGGTTATTTCATGGTTTGATATTTGAAAAACTGATTGATAATATATTTGATTAACTTCTTCACCAACTACCTAATCAATTGAGTTACTGCTTGTTTTGATTGGTTTTCGTGATAAACAATCTACATTTTGATTGTTACTTCCTTTTTTGAAGCACACAGTGTAATGAAATCCTAAGAAAAATGAAGCGTATCCCAGTAGGCAAGCTGACATCCTTTGTGACAGAGCTTTTTTTGGGCAAAACTCCATTTTAATGACAGGTTTTATGTTACTAAAATGAACTTCTTGCCGTGTAGATAGTTATAGAAATGGTTCATACCAAAAATTATCGCCAGTTGACCTCTCGATTAAGTTGACTGCAGTTCATTTCACTTGGATTCAGAGAGCGAGAAACGTAAGCTATCGGTCGTTCTACTCTTTCGATTTCATAACTTAGTACAGATGAACCACCTGTGGGACTTGCATCAGTTTTCATAAATACGATCATATTAGGATCGTATGGAATGATCACCCAATCACTGCATATTTCAGATTTGAGTTTTAGAAAAACTGATATACAAGTAGCTGTCCATAGCTATGGTTCAGATTTCTTCAGTGGACATCTGAGGGGAAAAGTAATCGTAGAAAAATCTGGAAAAAAATCTAGAATCTTAGGTTATTAAATCTTAAAATCTCTTAAGTGCTTCGACATTATTCGGACGTAGCATGTCTTTTGAAATAATTCCTTCTGCTTCAAGTGCTTCTGCTTCCTTCCTCCCCCCCTCTCTCTCTCTCTCTCTCTCTCTCTCTCTCTCTCTCTCTCTCTCTCTCTCTCTCTCTCTCTCTCTCTCTCTCTCCTCCCTCCCTCCCTCCCTCCTCTCTCTCTCTCTCTCTCTCTCTCTCTCTCTCTCTCTCTCTCTCTCTCTCTCTCTCTCTCTCTCTCTCTCTCTCTCTCCCTCCCTTTCACCCTTCCTCCATTTTGCACCATTTTGAAGTTGTAAAGAGTCTTGGAACGCATCTTACTATTTCTTTAAAACTTCTTCTAATGAGTTTATGTTATAAATAGGAAGTCGTTTGAAGGTTGCTCGATCATTGCAGCATAAACCTGTTGAAGTTCAATTTATAAACCTCTAATCCACTGTCTTCCTAACAAAGCATTCCTGCATGTACAATGAGTATATTTTATTACATATTTTTATTGTATTACATATATTATTTTATCACATATATTTGTTTACCATTGTAAGTAACAGTGACAAATAGTTTTCCAAGAGGCTTAATTATGTTGCCCGTGTATTACTGAAAACAAATATTAGAACTCCCTAGGGGTACGACTAGCTGTAGTTTCCTGTAGTCACTTTCTGAGAGCAGTGAAAACTTTGCACCAGAGCCAACTTATAAACTCTCACGTCTGCCACTTATTTCTACATCAATTAGATATTTATGAAGATCGGGAGTATTTACAAATAGTCAATTCATGTTATGAATGCCGTAAGCTGGATCAAGGGAAGTTTGATTACACTGTAAGGTTTGAATATGAGTAGTCTTACTAAAAAAAGGTTCAATTGAATCTATTTTTGAGTGTTTGATCTGAGATAGAATACAAACTCTTAAAACGCGTAATTTATTTTTACAGCTATCACATGAGAATGAAAGCTTTTTGTAGTTTACTTTACAGTTATTTGCCTTGTAATTACTGTTACTACATCGTAAACATAGTTTTTTTAATTCCTGAAGCCTTGAAGTAAACATGTCGTTTTTGGGAAACAGATCTAGGCCTGTAAGTGCCTGCAGATCTGTTTGCCAAGTTAAACTGTCTACTTCCTGTCTCTCTTGTATGATCTACAGATTTTCTGAAACTGCTAGAAGTAAAATTATTTGAGTTAGATGTCTGATTAGATTTGGAAGGTTATTTACTATTAATTTTTTTAACTTCTACATAAATATCCTTATTGAGTATTTTATCAGAACGAGAAAGATTAGATTGCAAAATTTGTTCATTAAGCGAATCATCTCGAATGCCACAAATGAACTTGGGTAGTAAAAATACATTGTTTTCTATCATTCGCATTTAATTGTAAACTCACAGTTGGCTAAGTTTCTTTAAGTGTGGCTACAGATTCTGAAAGTTGCTGACAATTTTTTTATAAATGTTTATGAAATATTGATGAGAAACAACTTTATTTTTCTTAGGAACATGTATTTGGGTTAGCACTTTGATAAGCTCATCTTAAGGAAAGTTTGTGATTGGTTTATCTGGTTCTAGAAAATCTGATAGACATTATAATGTGCTGACCCAAGAGATAATAAAGTTGAGCAATACTTTCTTTTTGTATTACCCTTTTCATTTTGTAGTAATTGGAAAAACGTTCTACGTAATCAGAAAAATTCTTGCGTCTAGGTTCAAATTGAGCAATGTTTGTTAAACTTATACGGTTTCGTTAGACTTTTCTTACTTTGAAAAATGAGTAAATAGTTGTTGAAATTGTTCTTGCTGTTGAAAAAATACTAAGAATTCCTTGAACTGTGCAGCATCCGTTTTGAATTAGGCTAGTAAGGCTATATAGGCTATACAACAAGTAAATTCAATGTATTTTAAAAGGAAAAATACTAACAATAAAAGTAAACACATGGTGTATAAGGAATTGAGTAATAACATAATGTAAATACAAACATAGAAAGATTATAACAGTAAAGTACCAAGAATAGTCAAATTGACAATGTTCAATTTTCATACTTTATGCCTACTTTAACTTACAGCCCAGAAACTTGCAGTCTAAATAAAAAAGAATGTAATAGAATTATGGTATATGAAATTACATTTTTAAGGACATCTTTGCAAAAGACCAGACGAGACAGAATCAGAAACAGACATAAGAGTCCAGTTTGGGTGTATTACGACAGTTGGAGAAAAGATCAGAATAGCAAGGTTAGGATAGTTTGGACATGTAAGAAGAATGGGGGAAGGACGAGTGGCAAAAATATGGTTGGAAAGAGATGTTGATGGCAAGACAAGAGTTGGGAGACAACGAAAGAAATGGAATGGATGTCATAAAGGAAGACATAATACTCAATGGACAGCAGCTACAACAAATAATTAAGTAAGACTTACATACACGGAGAGGAGAAGATAGAATAGGTTTATCAGCACACCCAGGCTCTTATGACTGTGTTTTAAGCATGTTATCTTAATTATATTATTTATTTAGCTTATTATACATCTTGTATTGAATGACAAAATAACTACTTATTGGCCACAGTATAATAACATACAGTATTGACACTTCCTTTGCAGTGCTGTGGATATAGCGCTCCTAAAGGCAGGATCATAAAACTACAACACAATAAGGTTGTATTGTAATGTGTCTTGCAACAAAGAATAACAATAACAATAGAACAAAGATTATAGACATAAGTTATTTGTCATTTACTAATCACAGATGTGAATGTAAATAGTACAAAACTACGCGCTTCCCTGCTCCAGCCACCAGGAGCGTTAGCAAATTGTCACCAATTTTCAACTAAGAAAAAAAAGTCTTGCTTGTATATCATCCTAAGTCCTAAGTAAAATTGTATTAGAGTTAAGACCCAATGTTCTTTCAAAAGTACACTAAAATTAGTGCTGTTGAGTCCTGGCAACTAATTGACTTAGTAGTACTTAATTCCTGATGTCCTTTAAAACACACTAAAAATTATATGCAGTTGAGTCCTGGAGAAAAAAACTATTTCATATTAAAGTCATATGTTAAAATTAGATTAGAAACTCAATGTTAATGCTAAGGGAAATTACAAACATCGTTTAATGTTTTTAGCACCTAAATGGACGTCCTTTTAAGATGATTCAAAGTCTCAACTAGGTGTGTTTGAAACCTATGCTTATCAGGATTAGGTCATAAAACATTATTGAAAATATCATAATATATTTTATATACATATTAAGTAGGTGACTACTAAGAACTTACATGAAAGATGTGGACAAAGAAAATACCTATACAACTTTATACTACAACTTCAAATTAGAGTGGAAATTTAGAGTGGTTTCGTGTTTCAGTGAGGCATAGATACACATTTTTCCATGTGCATCTATTTTACAATCCACTTGTAACTATGAGCTTCATGATTGTGACGCTCCTCACTAGGTTTTGAAGTTTTACTTGAGAGCTTTCTTTTCTATTTTTTTTTTGTAATGCACTTCTAGACTCTAATGTGAACCTCCGTCATATGTTTTATGTTCAGAATTATTATTTGCATTGAAGATTTTCATTGCTAAAGCATTCATTGTTTATACTAAGAAAACTATGTCATAAGTGTATCAACATCAGAGATGTTAGAGTAGTCAGAGCATCATAGTTGGTTCCTAATGTTAGAAAGTGAGTTGATGTTGGCCCAATAAATATCATATCATTTCTATACCAAGAAACGTATATTGAGAAAGAGTAGAAATAAGTGTAAATATAAACATTGACAATCCGGAACTTATTACTATTCTTCTCCTTAAGTGAGGTAACTTGAGGCTTGATTTGTAAATAGGTTAGTCTAGTTCTTTGAGTGCTTGTTTTATTATTTTTTATTTCAAACACATTATTTTCATTATATCCAATTATAGAAGCATCTAGTTTTGGAGATGGAGCAGTTTTTTGTCAACGCAACTTCTCTCTTATTTCTTGACCAATTTAAACGATTGAGGTGTCAAAAATGGGCCTCTGTTCTTAGTTATGCAATAAGGTCTTAATTATTCAATATGTTCTCCCTAAAGGGCACAAGAGGCTCTCAAAGTACATTTGTTAGCCATGAGAATAACATGGGGGAGATCTAAATGAACTGAACAGAGCAGCTGTTCTAAAGTAAATAATGATTTCTAAAAGGTTTTAACATCTGTTGAAATGTAAACAATGGCGATTGTAATAGTGATGAGGAGGTTAGATAATTATTAATGATAAACTAGGAGAGGATGTAATGAACATGTTTGAAATAGGCTAAATACTTATAAGTTTGTAGCAACGTAAGTAATGTGGGTGAGATATTGCAAATAAATGTAATTTTATTTGCATTTATTGTATATTCATAATTTTATTTATTAATATGCATTTATTAATAAATAATTGCATATTAATAATTTATTTATTAATATGCATTTATTGTATATTAATAAATAAATTGTAAATTTATTTTATTTATAAATATATTGATTTTACGTTTTACAGTTAACATACTATTATGTTTAATAAAAATTCACAGGTCGAGGTCGTAGGCGTAACGAGCAAAGTGAGTGACGGGATTGGCACGCGAAGCTTGCAGGGGTGTTCCCTTGTCTTAAATTATTTCAGGATAATTAATATATATTTTATATACAATTTTATTAGTACGGCTTTTAAATAAAAAGAAAAATTAATTATTTTACTATGAGATCCAGTGTCCTTTATTTGAAAGAATATCAAACTTTAAACATTTCTCCATGATTACTGTTTATTGTTATTAATGTAGAACTATTGTTGTATTTATAGTAAATATATTACGTTTAGTATAAATGCATACTACATAAATGCATAAATGCATGTACAGCTACAAAAACCTCTTTTATGCACCGTAAAATGGGGTGAATCGTAACACTTTTGAACTAACACGAAAATTTACCGAAAGCTTTTGAGTTGAAATATTAAATTTGGTCCTTTAATTTTGGTCTTGTCTCAGTCTAAAAGTTTTTATTGATAAAAGCACACTTTTGATTGATTGTTCAGTGAAAAAAATTTTGTGTGTGTTCCTATTCACCCCAAGCATAGGGGTAGATCAGAACACACATGATACTATTTGAGTATTCCTATTCAAACATTTAAGGGATGAATAAAAACACCTATTAGGCTAGTTATAAGGCATTACCGTACATTATAATGCATGATTTATAATAAAATAATATATTTACTATGATATACACATTTTTCATGGAAAACATTGATTTTTAACGTTTAAAACTGGAATAAAACAGTAATCACTAAATACTGAAAAACGCATCTTAGTCTACTTTATTTATTTCCATAGAGGTTTAAATTTTTTAAGGTCATTTTCCAAACTTATCATGTTTTTGAAACGAGAAGATGTCTTGATGCCATCAGGCTCTAGTTTCCTCACTAACTCTTCAGGAAGGGAAGATGCTTCTTCTTCTGCCTCAGAAAATTTCCAAGCGTTAGGAAATCTTTTGTAGAAAACTTCAACGTATTCATCATCATCTTGATCTGTGTATATCACTTTGGTAACATAAAGTACCGTCTTTTGTCACCCGTTGTATTCTTCTTTATTTTGTATAGAGGTTATTCGTCGACCACTGAGGGTCCCGCTTGGTCACATGATGTGTCCGGCTTGCATTTTCTTTGTTGTTGCAACTTTGCAACAATGTGTATTTCTACACACCTTTCAGACACCATAACCTGAAACAAACCACAAAACATATAATACAGAGTTATTATAGTACATATTATTAAATAGCGACATGAATACATTACTCCATGGACTATTACAATTTTGGGAGTGAATCAGAACATAATTTTTTTTCTTCAAATCACCGTCAAATGTCAAATGTTTAAGTTCAAGATGTTACATTAATAGTGTAACTTGAAGTTAAATTACATTACGCCTATTGTTTTACATAGACGTCACCAAATAAAAATTATACTACTGTACTAAGCCCTAGAGATGGTCAAAATTTCACGATACAGTTGTTTTGCTAAGGTTGCAGAAATACAAGTGTTGCAGCCTGCAGTGGTTGCGGGAAACCCCTAATTGCAACTGAAACTTGGATTTAGTTATCAACTCAAAACTGCAACTGAAAAGACATCTGCCGTATGCGCGTGCTTGTGTGGCAACGGCAGCGTAGCGTTGCGATGGGGGGAGTTTTAGCTGCAGCTAAACGTTGTTGTAACCAGTTGCAACTGTAACTGATTGTACAGTACTTCAATGTTTTCTAACTTGATAGCTGCAGTAGTCGATTGCAAACAGTCCGATAGGCACATTTTCGTATCCTGCAACTTGTCAGTTCTGCTCTGTTACATATTCTGCAGTGTTTTACCTCGCTTTTTAAAACGTTATGCTCTGTTAACGTTATTGAAGTTTGCGTAAAAATAAATAATTACTATTTTTTTTTTAATTTAATTTATATGCACCTGTTAAGATGTCCATTACTTAATAGGTTATAATAAAAACATAACATAATGATAAATAACTTAAATAACTCATTCATTTTACCAATTTCTGGAAAAAAAATATTTTTGTATTAATTACACAACATCGTTAACCGTAATGCTAAAAAATATCCTTATAATAATTATAGTCCATCCGTTCTAACTTTACCTCTGAGGGGAGAACAATATGGCAACATTGTATATCTTAAGCGCTTGGCCCCTTTCTGTTCCACGGCCAATTTGTTTCCGGAAAATGAATCACAACTGGTGCCTGATGGTTTTTATAAGTTAAAATTGTCCGATTGACTTAGTATTTTGACATTTAAAATCAGTATAAAAAGTACTCATCAGTCAAACACTAAAAATATTTTAATTCCCACTAAAAAATAAATCTGTACCCATCTACATTATTCCCAATTGAGTAATTGAATGTAAAATTTAGAGGATGGCTGTGGTAATAATAATAACAATATACATTGTGTTACAAACGTCATCTATAAAAATTAAGGTTACAGTGATAATAATAGTAATAGATATATAACAAGAAACTGAACAATTAATGAAAGTAGAAACTGTAACATAAAATAATGCCACTACCTGGGTCGAAGCCAGTGTGATAAAAAGAAAAAGTTTTTGGTTATTGCGGCCCATCCGTAAAACGGTGGGCCAAGAACTCCCCCATCGAGTAGAATGATCTCGAGATCAATAGCTGCTTGAGTTTTCTCTTAAACGTGGCTTTATCGGCCACAACTACTAAGCTGTTTGGGAGTCGGTTTAACACCCTGACGCCAACCTGTGATGGCAGGTTATTGAAGGCGGATGTTCTGTGTTGTTGCTGGCGATATGTGTCCCTACCCCTAGTATTGTAGTCGTGGATATCTACACCTTGGGTGGGATTGCCACTGAAACGACAGTAAACTGCCACCTCAAGTAAGTAGAGGCAGGGTAAAGTTAAAAGACCGAGATCCGTAAACGCATCCCTACACGACTCTCTGTACCTCAAACTCGCGAGAACTCTGACCGATCTCTTTTGCAGTCGAAACACTCTTGAAAATCTAGTATCTGCACAACTCCCCCACAGACGTATTCCGTAGGACAGATGTGGGTAAATTATACCAAAGTAAGTCATTTTTAGAATTCCCAATGAGCAGAACTGAGCAAGGGATCGCAGGACATAGATACCCGTCGACACCCTGGAGCAGACACTGTTGACATGATTGTCCCAGGTCAAACCTCTATCAACTTGCATCCCCAAGAAACTAGTACAATCCACATCTTTCAAAAGAGTGTCATCTACCATAACGGACAGTGGCGTGTCAGCACCAAGTTGTCTTAGACAGAAGTAAATAACATTTGACTTAGTGCTGTTCGTTTGTAGATTTAATTGTTAAAAAAATTGAATGCACGAATTTAACTGCGTTGATGTGTTGATTTCAAGTTTCTTTACCGATTTATTTTTTATACAGATTGTCGTATCATCAGCGTACTGAATAATGTTATGTGCTTGCAGTGAGAAACTTAAATTATTACGTAGATTATAAACAATGCTGGGCCAAGGATAGAGCCCTGTGGGACCCCTTGGCCCACACTGATAGGTCGCGAGAGGCTGTTTGCAATCTGAACACGCTGACTGCGACCGGTGAGGTATGACTCCAGCCACTTGAGTGGGAGTCCACGGACCCCACCTGTCTCCAATACGTGCAATAGAGTGGCATGACCGACACAATCGAAGGCTTTCGAGAGATCGAGAAACACGTTAAGTAACCGCTCTCCACCCTCTAAGCCCTTGACAACCGACTGCACCAGTGAGGTCACTAGGTCGATGGTGGACTTATTTTTCCGAAACCCGAATTGCTGAGAGCATAACAAGTTAAAAGAATTGAAAAAAGTCATAAGCCTACTGAGGAAAAGCTTCTCGTAAATTTTATTTAGTGTAGGCAAGATAGAAATCGGACGATAATTTTCAACCAGGAGTGGGTCGTTCTTTTTGAAAATCGGAGTAATTTTAGATTTCTTTAATTCGGCTGGGTATAAACCCTGATCAAACGACATATTTACTAGTTTGCTAAGCGGCCCACTCACTTGACTGATAAATATTTTTAATAGATAAACAGACAAACCACTTTCATCACACGACCTAGTGAGTCTAAGATCACGTACCACGCGAACCACCTCCTCCGGTGTGACAGGTGACAAAGCCATGGACGACGCCGGACTCCCTGGGAATCTACAATTATAGAAAGGCTCCCTACCCCCAAGATCCCGAGCACCAACACCATCAGGCGGTCCCTGTGTGGTGCAGCCGCCGGTACCACCATGAAAATTAGTTTCAACACTTCGGGGATGCGAGTCTACGGCGGAATTACCAACTAAAGAGAAAAAAAGGTTGAACTCTCTAGCCACAGCTAGTGGGTCATTCACAATGTTTTCATTGATTTTTAATTAAATTTGCTTAGATGCATTGCATCCTTGTGATCTAGTGGAGTTTATGATGCTCCAAGCACTCTTTGAAAGGTTATCCGACCGTCTTAGAGCACTCTCTACGTCATAGACTTTCGCAGCTCTAATGACTTTCTTATATATACGTTTGTAATTTTTGAAAAATAATTTAAAACTTTCTTCGTTTGTGTTTCTGAAGATAGAATAATAAAACTTTAGTGTCTGCCTCGACACAAGAATTCCTTTAGTTATCTAGGTTGTTTTTTTTATTCTTATGCTGTCTTTTTATTCCTTTAAATGGACAATAAATATCAAGATAGAATATTAACCTCTCCGCAAAAGCGCTGAAACTTGTACAAGGCCCATTGTAATCTTCTAAAAAATAACAGTTCTCTTTCTGCAAAGCAAAATTCAGGTTTCTTAAATTTACAGGGCAAGTGTCTCGTTTACTTAGACAATTAGAGGGTTCAGTGTCCGGCATTCGCCATCGCCACCTGCGCAAAGTGATCAGAGAGAGTGGTCTCGAGAACCGAACCAGTAGTGCCCTGCATGTCATTGTCAGTGATAACGTTGTCGATAGCCGAAACCGATATCCCGGTCACTCTAGT
Source organism: Stictocephala bisonia (assembly GCA_035578905.1). Classification (NCBI taxonomy): domain Eukaryota; kingdom Metazoa; phylum Arthropoda; class Insecta; order Hemiptera; family Membracidae; genus Stictocephala; species Stictocephala bisonia. The sequence goes on along the minus strand of JAQJVL010001072.1, from coordinate 213,373 downwards.
GGGGGAGTTCACAGACCACAGGAGGCCGAAAGAGTTCAGAATGTCACGGAACCGCTGGGTATGAGGGTGAAATTGGTCTAAGACATTTATATTAAAATCCCCTAAGATAATGAATTTAGGTTTCTTTCTTTTTAAAAGAAATAAGTAGAAATTTAAAAGAGTTAAAAAAGACATTAATATCTCCATTTGGGGATCTGTATAGGCCAATGATAATAAAAGATTCATTTGAATTTGGGGAAATTTTTGTACCCACCACCTCAAAATGGAGTTCAACACCGTTGGAGATAATATACGGTTCGACATGTGTTTTATGTTTTGTAAATATTGCCACTCCTCCTCCCTTGTGTGCATCTCTAGAAAACGATTGTGCTAGAGTTAAGTTTTGCAAATGAAACATTTTGACAGTGTCAGTACGAAATCCGTGTTCAGTAATAATCAGAACGTCCGGATTGAGCTCATTACAAAAGAGGTTTAACTCATCGGGCTAAGCTATTTGGGCATTTTGATGAATTACTGTAATTGAAGGGTTTAAGTCATGATTCGACCCAGGTGTCGCGGGTCATGGTCGGGATGCGACGTTACCTATGTCGATTTTCCAGTTTAGCCCACAAACCTCAGAGGTAAAGTTAGAACGGCTGGACTATATGTCAACGCAAAGTTACATATCCGTGGTTTGACTTTAGCTTTCAAGCTGATACTACAACGCAACGAGACAAACTGGCAACTATTATCAGTTGTCGCAGCGCAATTCCAGCATGAGAACCCGTTGTTTGTAATCGATATCCGTCTGCAACCTTTGCGGAGAATCGACTACCAGTACGTATTCTATCTCTACTAAGCCTACATATTAATAGGTTTTTACTTCCATGTAAAGTTATCGATTGATTGAAATTCGATGAATTTTTTCATGCACTTTCATGATTTGCTTGGCTGTCAGTGATGCCATGCCACTGACCAAACTTTTTTTTTTATTTTTTTAACTACTCGCCAGCTGACATGGGCCTACAGGCCTGTGCGTCAACTTTATTCAACGAGTAAAAAGTGCCGACCGTTGGTTCAGTCAGCTCAGTCGTTCAGTGGGGATTCCAACCTTGGACATACCATACACAGTCCGGAGCCTTAGCTACTGAGCCACCACGTCGGCAAATATTTGAATATTTGAACTCTAGTGATGCCAACCATGAAGTTTTGTCCCCACCGTTCCGATTCACCCCATTTTACGGTACCTTCGAAAGTGTTTTTGAAGTAGCTTTTCAGATTTTTGTACATCTTCACATATAACCTGCCACTATTAACTATTAGTGATTTGTAGGTTATGTAGCAAGTGATACCACATAAGTTATTTCTTTCTGATACAGTGACAACTGCTTGGATGACAGAGTTGCTAATCTTTTAGCAAAATGTTATAAATCATATCTTTATTCAAAACTTTACACAAGATACAGGTGAATAGTGTCATAGATTATTATTGTCCTAGCTCTACTTAAAATAACATTACAACCTATTACATAAAACCAGTAAATCACTAATATACCAAAGAATCATGAGATTCAATTGATTAGAAGTTGTTAACTTGAAGTACTGCCACAATCACTCAGTTCCTCTAATTGATTCTCTCAGGATATATTATTCTACTCAGCAGATTTGATTTTAACTCTGTGATGAATTGAAATTTGTATGTAGGCCCCTAAGTTATTTGAGAAATAAATTTATATCTTTCTTTAACCCTAGAACTGGCAGTCACATTTTTATGTGTTGGCGATCCTTTTTTTATCTGCTTTGCAAGGTTTTTTTTAACCCTTTTAGTGCCGTGACCTTGAACGGCCTCTATGGTGAAAAGTGCCAAGCAATTCTGAGCAAAAATGTAAGGGTTTACAACAAAAATCATATTAAATTTATTTTAGGTCATAAACCTTTGAATTAAGTTTTATTTTGTTTTATGATTATTATTGCACCTTTTTATTGTAAATTATTTTAAAATATTGTCTTCCAAGTATTTATAAACTAAAACAACATGTAAAAAAGATAAAAATAAAAATTTGACTTTGAGTCCATAAAAGTATATTTCAGTATTTTTTTTAATTTTTTCCAGTAATACTGTCTAATAGTTCATCTAAAATTGAACAAAACCAGTATAACAAATATTACTTTCATGCAAACGATTCCCAATATTTTGCAAAATAAAAATATTTTACAATACGATAATTTACGGCGAAAACATATAAGTTATGGAAAAAAATTATTCTCTGTATTCTTATAAAAAAAACAAAGTTATAAGAAGTACATTACTATATTAGGAGCTTATTCTATACTTAAAATATGTTGTAACCATAGTAATCATAAAGAATAATATAGAAAATAAAATTGTTCAATTCAGATATTCAGAGTGAAAAATCAGGTCTCCTTACTGAAGCATTGAATTTATAATTGTTTTTTTACACTAATCATCACAGTTTACTTTATTTCTATCCATTTTACAATAAAAATGATTAAAACTTTTATTTGAAAACACACGCAAACACCGCTCGGCACAATGTAAACAAACAACGAAAAACTAGCACAACTTTGTAAACAAATGAAACATCGATATATCGAAGATTACATCGAAACATCGATCGAAACAAGTACTTCAAAGCCTTTAGAAGCTGTCTGCATCGTTACTAGCCAGTTAATACAGTAAGATAGTACTATAATAAATTAAATACGGATCGACACGCTCCGTGTCGACGGCATTTTTAGTACAGAAACGCATCGACACGGAGCGTGTCGTGCGGCACTAAAAGGGTTAATTTAATAATTTTCGTATGAAAATAATTATACAACCATTGTATTCTTTAACACGATGACTGCTAGCGTAGATAATTTTTTGTGTCATTCTGAGGCCGCCGTAGTAAAACTGTATGTCCACCTGACGCCATGAGGGCCACCGGTAGCCCACGTCATTCGTGCGCCATGTGGGCCACCGGTGGCCCCCACGTCTTTTATAAATCAAACACAAATTGTATTTTAGTATTACGTAATTTTTAATGATATATTCTGAAAGCTCATGAAATGTTATAGAAAACAGTCCTCTAGTTTTTTAATAAAGCAACCCTAAATACGTTTTTATATATTTTAACTAGTTTTTACGACATTTAGACAGACTAGTTTCTGTCACAAAAAGAATCAATGTCACTTACTAAACACCTAACCTCCAAAGCTGATAAGTGTGCGGGAAGAAAATATAAATATCACAACAAAACAGCTGAAACATAATATCATATGGCATATGTAAAGTTTTGCCTCCACGCCATGAGGGCCACTGGTGTACCTCATCAATAACTTCACAAAATGGCGGCAAAAGACCAGATGTCGGCTATTTCTGTACTCGGGGAGTCATTTCCGGTTGTATGGAACACAGAACTCGGAACAATGAATATTGAACTTTACCGTAAAAACAGCTGTGGTGCCAGGCTGAAATCTAGTGAGGGCCACCGGTGGTCCTCATGGCGTGAGCTAAAATTGTTGTGTGGGCCACCGGTGGCCCTCATGGCAGTCAACGTGTTAAACCCTACGTAATATTGATGTTTAACTAGTAAAAATCTAATATTTAAAATAACTTGTATTGTTGATCAAAATATTTTTTTTTCAATTTCAAAAGTGGGGAGGACCATGCTGTAAACTCCTAATAATAATAAAGGGTATTCATGCAGTTTCTTGCCACCAAACAAATTCGGAACATTTTGCTTGAAATGGGTCTAGAATTGGCTGTATTTTCACGAGATATGCTTTTTATTCCGCGGAAATAACATATTTTACTGAAAAATTTGAAAAAAACCAATGTCACAACTTTTAGTATTTTTGTTATAGTTCTGTAAATTTAAATGGTATTTTATCATATTTGTTTTATTTTCAAGTGTTTTTTGCGCTGAATACAAATTTGAAAACTATTTTGGTTTATTACAAATATTTCTCGAGATATAACAGAAAAACTACTATCGCGACAAATCGCGATTAGCGGTCATTACGCGATCATTATATACAAAAATTATTAATCACAAAAACAGAATTAACCTATATTCCCGCCGTAGTGACGGCCGGCAGGCAGTCACGGACACCAAACACTCGAATTTAACGCAAATTATGAATTTTAGTTAAGAAAATAGACAATAGTTTGGTTATGTCAGTAAAAAATGAGTTTTTCCAGCCGAAAAAATAATTTTATTACAAAACCATTTATATATTTGTGTTCAGCATAAAAAATACGAGAAATGAAAAAAGATTTGTAAAAAAATTCAGATTTTTTTAAAAGTTGGTTTTTTTACTATCAGATAAAAAACTAGTTTTTAGATTTTTCGGTAAAATATGAGGTCAACTCATTTTTTTTCCACTTTTTCAACATGAAATTGTATTTTCAGAGGTGGCAAGAAAGTGAATAATTACCTAATAAAGTAGGATAACTTTCAAGATAGCCAAAAGTCTCAAAATGTTGTCTAGTTTTAACCCAGTAATTGCATAGCGGCCTAAAAATATGACGCATGTAAAAATTATTTTTCTTGGAAAGTTTTATCTTAAGAACAGTTAATGCTGGTTTTACTGCATCCTTAGGACACTTGTGGTGAGAGAGAGCACGTTTTCAGTTGACATTAACCTAAATTTACATTGTTACAGGTTAAAATGGTTAATAGAAAGTTTGTTGTTACGCACGAAGAGTAAGTATAGTTTATGATTTCCTCATTACACATATTTTGGTAGAAATTACTACTAAAATTTAACTCTAGCAATACGGTATACAGAACAGTCTTATGCATAATAATTGTAAAAAATGTAGCAATAATACGTGTCATGTTGGAATATTTATTCGTGCCCTATATTGAGGATATTATGTTCTTATTTTTATTCTTACTTATGAGACACTGACACAATATTGTGCGTATTTTAAGGCGAATATGAATGATGATATGAGTGTAGTCTGGTTACTGAGTACAACTGTTCCTCAGAAAGGGCAATTTATTAATAGCCCAACAGCCAGGGCAACTAAGGGACCTACAGCTTTACGTGGAATCCGAACCACGTAGTGTTGGTCTGATTTTCAGCTAACTGACAAGCCTGACACTCAGTTTTCTTCCCTACACAAAATCTGAACCTTGACTACCATTCAGCATGGACTCCCCAGACTTCTCTAGTAGTGTCCACGTCGATGGTAACCATTGAGCGGACGCCGTGTCCATATTAAGAGGACCGAACATAGAACCTATCTTAGACAACCTTGTTATTTCATTTTAGTATTAGTAACAGTGATTTCTGCCAGACTAGATTTTTTGTAAAGTTATTTTATGAGTTTCACCGTATTGTATTACTTGAATTTTTATCAACAATGGTCAAACATATTATTTTAAGCCTATATAACAAATCTAAAGTAACTGAAATATATATTTAGGTGTACTGTTGAAGAAACTGTCAGAATAATAGGCCTACTCTAATCACGATGGAATTGAAAGGCAGTTATATGTTGAAACAAACACTTGTAATAACTCTAACGAAGAGCATGTAGGAAATCTGATCTCTCCCGAAATTTGGTTTTTAGAGAATATGAGGTTCAGACTGATTGTAAATTTGATGAGACTGTCTTATCTGTATATAGACTTTTGTCAAGTTTAATTACTGTTCATAGCCATAGACTTACTGATTTTACTGAGACTATATATGAGCCAAAATCTTTGGACCCACGACCAACTACTGTAAAGAAATGTAACTGTAAGTTTAGATATATATACTATATCTTCTAAAGTAAAAAAACAAACACAACTATATAAATCAAAATAGAGCTACTAAGGATCACCCTGAATCAGATATTGCCAATATTGATAATGAACTGCTTAAAATGTTTAAGATTTGTATAGATAAAGCATTTATCAAAAAAATAATAATAAGAACAACAAGCTGCTGAAATAAAGGAAGAAAAATGAAATAGTGGAAAACTTCAGAGATGAATTTTAGATTGGAAACCACTTGCAAACCTAATATGCCCTACTCTGACGGGTGAATGTAATGCTAGAAGCCATTTGAGTTTCATCTTATTTTTATACAAAATGGTAAATCTAATTTGTAAACAAAGTAATTTATACACCTCACAAAAAAATTTTAACGAATTCGACACGTGATAAGCTGCTAGTGTTTTTTGGTGTATGTAAGGCTGTGAAAAGTATCCAAACAAAATAATGTACTGGTCAAGAGAAAATGATCCACTTCTTTGCTGTTCAAAGTTTGTCTGCTCAAAGTGCAAGGTGGGACTTCACCCTTTATGTTTTATGTAATATCAAAGGTGAAAATAATTTCTTAGCCTTTCACTGACCTGTATTTTTATTTTATTCAATAATAAATATTCAATTTATTTTCGTTTCAATAACAATGATTTATAATATAATAAACATACTAAAATTGTGTTAAATATTTATATTTCATATCATGTGATTCAATTTTTAATAACTGAAAAAACTGATGGTTGGAATGTCCAAGTAGTCACTGTACATTGTTTCCTATTTATAAGAAATTTTTTTTTATCAAACTGTAATTATAAAATATTTTTTAATTATTTTTTAAATGTTGTCTTAAGATAAGACATTTAAACTATTTTACAAAAAAAAAAAAAATAAATAAATAAATAAAAAAAAATTAATGCACTAATGGGTAAAAAATATACCGTAACATTTATTTTTATTAAAATGGTATTTATGCAGTTTCTTGTCACAAAACAACATTTGAAAATTTTTTAAAATTGACACAGAATTGGCTGTGTTTTCACGAGATGCCCTTTTTATTCTGCGGAAATTACATATTTTACCGAAAAGTTTGAAAAACCAATAATACAACATATAGTATTTTTTACTTATTTCCGCTAATTTAAATGGTATTTCAGTTAGTTTTATTATTGGGCTGAAATAATAATTTTACTGCAAAACCAATTATAAATTCGGGTTCAGCATAAAAAACACGTGAAATGAAAAAATATGACGAAAAATAAATGTTAAAAAAAAAGTGTTAACTATAAGATAAAAAACTAGTTTTTGATTTTTCTGTTTAAAAGGAGTTTTCAACGGTTGAAATCAACCTTCTCAAGGGATATAAACTGGTATTTCACCACTTTTCCAACAAGAAATTGTATTTTCAGAGGTGGCAAGAAAGTGCATAATTACCACTACGATCACATAACAGGGTGTTTGAAAAGTGTGGGGCAAAACTTCTAGAAATGATTACTTACTTACTTACTTACTCCCATGGCCACACATATCTAAGAAGATATTTGGCCGCACCAACAAAGTCTCTCCATCTGTCTCTATCCTCCGCGTCTTCCTCAGTCACTCCCAATTGCTCCAGGTCTCCCTTCACTTGTTTCCACCACTTTTGCCGTGGTCTTCCTCTCGGTCTTCTTCCTTCGGGATTCCTCATTATAACTTGTTTCAAATTATGATTCTCCTCTCTTCTTAAAACATGTCCAGCCCATCTAATCCTTCTGCATTTAAATTCACAAACTACATCCGGGTCCCTGTAAAGTTCTCTCAACTTTGTGTCTCTGTTGTGTCTCCTTCTCCACTCTCCTCCTTCAAAAATTGGACCATAAATTTTTCTGAGGATCTTATTTTCAAAGACAATTAGTTTCCTTTCTTCTTTTTTATTGATTTTCCATGTTTCAGCTCCATAGAGCAATACTGGACTGATGATTGTTTTATATATTCGAATTTTGGTTGTTTGTGACAGTAATTTTGAAGACATTAGTTTGTTGCATGCGTAGAAACATCTGTTTGCAAGATTTAGCCTATTTTGTATTTCTATTTCGTCTTTGTTTTCTCTAGATATTACAACGCCTAAATACTTAAAAGAATCTACCTTTTCAAATTCATGGCCTTCTACTTGGAGAGTGTCTTGATTTATGTTAATTGGATTTCTGGCAAATTGCATATATTTGGTTTTTTCATCATTTACTTTTAGACCTAATTGTTCTGTTTCTTCCATTCTAGAAATGATTAACTAGATAAAAATAAACAAAAAAGTTCCTATGAAGATGTGTCTTATCTCACATAGTTTGACGTATCTATGTGTGTTTTAAAAAATACCATATCTTCTAAACGGTATTAGGTATAGTTTTGAAACTTGACAAGAATATTGAACTTTACACCACCTAATATACTCTAAAAATATAAAATAATATTTTTACCTGTTTCAAAATGGAGACCATTTAAAAATGTTAATGCTAAATTTCATGAAAACCAAAGCAAAAACAAAAAAATATCACAATACCTAATATTTAGCGTAAAAGAGGCAAATCTTTTGGTATACCTCAGTTGTTACAATCGGACAGTAAATAACTGAGAAAATGTAATTTTTCTGATTTTGTGCAACATTTGACTGGTGGTTTTGTTTAAGTCAATAGACACAAGTATATGATAGTCGGAAACAAATTTTGCACACAATCAGAAAAATAAAATTGTCTTAGTTTTTTACTCTCCGATTCTAACAAATGAGGTATCAACATATTTTCCTTTTTTATTATAAATATTAGGTATCGTGAAAATTTTTTTGTTTTTGCTTAAAATGGTTTTCATCACATTTAGCATTACAATTTTTAAACGGCTGCTGTTTTGAAACGGGGTGAAAATATTATTTTATATTAAGTCTAACTCTTTCAGAACACAATGATAATATTTATAACAGAATTGAATAGTATTTACATATAATAGAACCGTTTAAATAAAATAAGTTTTGACCATCGACGATTGCCATTACACAAACCACCTGCGACCATCGAAAATCGTTGTTATCCACTTTTAGGGTTAAATTTTAGTCATAATCACTAATGCTCTATGGTTAGACTGCATATATAACTAGATGCTCCTTCATGAGATTTATATAGTGCTAAATGCTTATTTCCACTCCATACAGATCTTATTCAATATAAAGTACAAGTGTTGATGCATGTTAAACCCTCCAGCAGTTGCACCTAAAATTTTACATGATCTACAGGATCCTCTTAATTTCAGAAGATGGCTTAAAATGTAGTTTCACGCAATGTGATACATCAGTATTGAAAGTTTAACTCCTTATCCTCACTAAACAATAACTGGTAAGTTAATGTAAATATCGGTAGGCAGATGTAAAGTAAAATACAACTTTTTCTACTATATAACTGTAAAAATCCAAGGACGGGAAAGGTTGCATGGTATCTGTCAGATAGCCTACCACCGACTCATAAGAATTAAATGGCTTTAGGTTATTCACATAAATGAAAATGTCAATGATTTATATTTGGATAATCACTAGAATTATTATTCTTTCTTTTTGAAGTTTTTTTTAAAACTTGTATCAATTAGCCTACCCAAGAAAACTTTATGTTTTCAACTACACTTATGTATAGGCCTACATTATTTTCAAATTTTGTAGTGTAGTATTTTTTATATAGAACTTTGATTATCATGATTGAGGACAATATTCCCAATAGTATAAAGTCTTACTGGTAACATATTAATAACCTTAAATCTATACCTGGTATTCTATCAAGCCTATTCTACAACACTTCAGTAGCACTCATATCTGAAGATAAGAGCACACTTTTTGCCAACTACTTCTCGTCTATATTCAGAGATGACATGTTGCCTGTGCATGTCCTTGATTATGGCTGGAACATTACTATCTCTAGCTACTCTGTTACTGCAACGGATATCTGCAAAAGATTGGAGGACCTTGATCCTTGCAAAGGTGCAGGCCCTGGCCATATTCCCCCTAGTACTGAAGCTCTGTGACCCTGAGCTTTCTCTGCACCTGGCCATCTTTTTTCGTGCTCTTCCAAAGGATTTTTCCGAAAAACCCTTAAGAATGGTTTTGTGGTTCCAATTTTCAAGTCTGGTAATATATCTGTATTTAAAAATTACAGACCTATTGTGTTACAAGCTATTCTGGCTAATGTTTTTGAGAGTGTTGTGCTGGATTCTCTATACTTTCACCTGAAGAAATACTTAGTAAATGAACAGCACGGTTTTTGCAGGAACCTTCAACCATGTCTAACCTTCTAATCTTTCAGAAGTTTACAATATCAGCCTCCTCAAATAATAACCAAGTTGACTGCATCTACCTTGACTTCTCCAAGGCTTTCGATAAGGTCAATCATGTCTTGTGATTGCTAAGCTGGCAGGGAATGGTGTTGATGGAGGTCTCTTGAAATGGCTAGAAAGCTATCTATTTGACAGATATCTCATCGTTAAATGTGAAAGCGCCTATTCATTGCTTTTTCCTGTTTTATCTGGTTTACCTCAAGGGTAACATTTAGGGTCCCTTCTCTTAAGTATTTTTATAAATGTTATCAGTCTGGTTATTAAATCCAATTCTTATGTTTGCTCATGATATCAAGTTGTATGCTGAGATTCAATCTGCACTTGATCAGGTCTCTCTGCTGAGAACCCTTTGTAGTGTTGTTAACTGGTGCCGGAGCAATGCTAAGGTACTTGATACAGCAAAATGTCATGTCGTTACTTTCAGACGGGGAATGCACTACCCTAACTTTGATTACATAATCGCTAATACTGTCTTGGCAAAGCTTTCTAAGGTCAAGGACCTGGGTGTTATCGTGTCTCCTTTCCTAAGTCCTTATGAGCACATTGTTCACGCAACTGCAAGGGCATATTCACTCCTGGGCTTCATTTTCAGAATAATCAAAAGCTTTAAGAATTCCCTTTCTCTTGTTATGCTTTATAAGTCATTTGTTCACCCAGTATTGGAATATGGCTCTGTCATATGGTCCCCTTATCAGTTAGGTCATATTGGCATGCTGTCACAGATTCAAGATCGTTTTATAAAGATGCTTGGTCCTAGGCTCGGCTATGACTACTTGGAAACTCCAATCCAGGAAGTAGAGAAGCTAAACATTCAACCTAAACACTTTAACACTTTATGTAGTTATAAATATTGTAACATCAATTGAGCAGGAACAATTTGCTTTTCACTGTACACATATAAACAGTTCAGTACACAACAACACTAATAATCTACAAAACACATGATCAAATATTTAGAAACTAATGGTCGGGCTCGGTTTGCTCATTCACTTCCAGGATTCCTTTGTTTTCTTCTTAATCAATAACAACACATTGTAGCAACAATCAAAATATATCACCGAATCAGGCATCTTTTTTGATTGCAGTGGTGAATAAATTATATCACTACTGTCAAATTGCGTTTAATAATGAATGAGTATACGGCGTATGGTGCACCAACAGAAATATGCACGCTGCCGCTTAGTGACGGAACTTAACCGATAGAAATATGCAAGCCACTGCAAGTAGGGGTAAACTATCATTTCATATTAACATATAACTAATACTGTTAACTCTTATTATAATATATACAACTTTTTTACTTTGAAATTCCTTAAAGAGAATGTTGCTTTCATTAGTAAACTCCCCTGGGGTTCCTTTCTAACACACAAAGGATGAACTTCTTTTGCAGTTTTGAGCAACTAAAGTTGTTAATTGTCGTATCCTCACTATATGCTTCAGGTTGTTTTGCTCATACAATAACTTATTTAATGAAGTATTTAGCCACTTTTAACAAAATAATGATAAAATCATCAGGAGAACAAACATGACTACTCACCGTAGCAAACATTTGAAGACTTGAGTTGAATGCTTTTACAAATTAAACAATAAAGCAATGATCGTGAAACTTACAACCATTTCTATCAACTCATTTTAGGTCCATTGATATTGATACATTTTTGTGTGGTAGCTGCGATAGCTGGGAGATCACATAATATGACAGTCCAGTTACCAGATTTGTTGCTCATTGAGGACTGCCAAGGGTGTACGTACAGCTTTTAAGATTTGCTGTGGATGCGAACAATATCACACCTCAAAGAAAGCTGAATAACGGTCTGCCACAGGGGTCTGTACTTGATCCAATTTTATTCAACGTTCATACCACTGACATCTCAATCACAAGTATCCAACAGAAATATGCAGGCCGCCGCTTAGTGGACGGACTTAACCGATAGAAGTATGCAAGCCACCGCAAGTAGGGGTAAACTATCATGTTATATGTTATAATACTGTTAACTCATATTATAACATATATATTGTAAAGTATAAATATGAGCAAAACAAGATGAAGCAGTTACTGATGATACGACAATTAACAACTTAAGTTGGTCAAAACTGCAGCAAAGGAGTTCATTATATTGTAAACAGAAATTTATATCTAGCCTGGAAGGGTAACAAGACAAATACAGACTTTGAACAATAATTCAAGATTTGTAAAATTAACTTGAGAAAAAGAGTTTGATATTTAAAATTACAATGTGTAACACTAATAAAATCAATGAAGCAGAAAACATATCAAAAGTCACTTAGAAAATTGTGAACATGAGCTTGATAAAGTTAATGACCTTCTCAAGACAACAAAAATTGTGTTGCAAGGTAGTGAGATTAAGAGTTCCTCTAAGAAACCTAACAATTTAAATCTCAACTTTCTTGGTATTGCCATTAATCTAGGCTTAAACTCAGACATTAAAGCTGCTTTAAAATTTCCAAACAATCATGTTAACAATGTTAGAAAATCTCTTTTTATTGCCAGTTACTAAACAAAAAGTTCCTGACACATTATGATTAGTGGAAATTAAAATGTTGCCATATGGATCATACCCACAAACCAACACTACACATTAAATAACTAATGTATTGACAGCCATCATAAGCATAGCCAGAAACCACGCAGCACAGAGTTGTGCCTGACACCTCTATTGACCATGCATACGAAGTTTCAGAGCTTTAGAATACAGAGCAAAGTAAATGTACATTTAGTTTAATGGTGACAGTGGCACAAATATGTGTCTTTGGTCTATTTTAATTGTATCAACCTCCACATATATGTGGCGCTGGTCTATATGGTGAAACACCAGGTGACACCAATGTGTGCAGGCTAAACCTGTCTTAACTAAAAATACAGTATTTTGTACTCTGACAGCGACTTTGTTAAAACAACAACACTATTGGTTCTCTGTAAATGGACGGACAGTAAATAATACAAAAACAAATTATAAACATTTAAAAACCCTAAATACAAAACTATAGAAATTAAAAATAAATAAAAAAAAAGTGTAAAATTTTTAGGTGTTTGTAAAATTGACTCTAAACTTTCTTTTCATTTTCACATTGTTATATTGCTAAAAGACTTAATTCAGCCTGTTCCTCCCTCGAAATTCTATGGGATTATGTTACCTCAGATACAATAAAAAAAGTCTATTTTGCTACATTTCATAGCATCATGAGATGAGATATTGGATAGTTGTAGGGGATGGCACTTTAGCGACAAATCTCAACAGAATTGTTATGATACAAAAGATAGCTTTCAGAATAATTCACAAAAAATCATATTGTGAGCACTGCAAATCAATGTTTATGTCAGTAACTATACTTATGGAATTTGCAAGTTTTGCATAAAAAAATAAAATGTTGTTTACTTATAAATATGAAAATAAATTAAATTTCCAAAGGAAAATGGTCATTTACCCAACCCACTATTCTTCAGTGATGGGAAGTTCAGCTGCTTACATGTCATGTAGGGTCATGAATAAAATCTTTAAAACAAATGTAAACACGGTTGATAAACTATTACTTAAAAAACTCTAGTAAGTCCTATTATTCTATTAATGAATTTTTTGAAGATGACTTCTATTTAATGACATAGTTATTAATTTATTGTACTTTGTTTTAGAATGTCTTTTCTCATGTACATCCCTGTATTTAAAGAGAAATAAAGAAACATAAAGTCTAGAAAATTTATATAAGTAGATGATATTGCTTTAGCTTATGAAGACAAGGAATTAACAACTGCTGAAGAAACACTTACAAGTGATCTTGCAGCTCTCAAAGAATATTTTAGAACCTGGAAGCTAAATCCTAACTCACCAAAAACTGAAGTAGCCTACTTCCACCTATATAACAGTTTAAATGGCTATTCAACAACTGAACATCTTTCTAAATGGTTTAAATATCCAACATCATCCACAGTACCTGGGTTTAACGTTAAATCGATCACTGACCCTTAAAAATCATCTTAAAAAAACAGCACCTAAAATCAAAACTAGGGCAAATGTACTACATCATATTGCCGGAACAACCTGGGAAGCCAACGCTCATCGCACATGTACTGCGTACAACTGCTTTGTCACTGGTATGTTCTGCAGCTGAATATAGTGCTGCAGCTGAATATATTGTACGCTACCCATACACGTACAATACCACTGTACGTGTATGGGTGGGTCATTACCACTGTACGTGTATGGGTAGGTGGGCGGGTGGATCATTACCACTGTACGTGTATGGGTGGGTGGGTGAGTCAATACCACTGTACGTGTATGGGTACAGTAACTACGCTGTGTCCCACCGATGTGACCACCCATCGATGTGTCCCAATACTGATGTGTCCCGATGTCAATGTGTCCCCATATCGATTTGTCCCTATGTTGATGTGTCCCAATATTCATGGCAATACAATTAATTTCAAATTGCTTTGTTATAAAAGATTGACGTCTCTTACATAGAATCCTCGTTATAAATGTATCGTGACACAGGTAAGATGTATGCAATACGCTTTTCCTCAGATTGGTACTATATTTGATAAATGTATCATATCCCCTCTTGCTATCTATGTATCGTTCATACCTGCTCCTCGTAGTCCTATTGCAGTTTCACTTTAATGCGTAATTTAAATTAAATTCATTTCGAAATACTATAATTTTGTAGTCTTTCTCTTTGTCCTCTCTAAACAAAAATTCTTTTACGTTACTGTCATTTAATTCAAATGGCTAAATAGTGTTCACACCAAAGTGATCGATGTCCAACTTAATAGGGTCTTGAGAGCTATTAGTGGCATTCTCATGTCAACTCCACTTCCTTGGCTTCCGGTGATGTGCAATATAGCTCATTAAGAGCGAAGACGTCAGGAAGCACTACTGAAAGAATTCAATTAGATCTTGAATCCCCGTACCTTCCCATTATAAAGGATTTCCCACGTCAGAACGGTCACTTAAAATCTCAAAACCCACATCTACTTGGAAAAATTTACCCAGTGGTACTTGTAAAATAAAAGAAACATTTTTATAACCTTACTTCCTAATAATGTGGACATGTTAAATGTTTCCATTGGCAAGCAATGTTAAATTAGAAATGTTTGTTACCATTACCACTCTTATTTCATTTAACTATTCTACAAATTATGGTGCGACATCTTTCTTTGAAAAGCAATTATTCCAGTAGAGTCATGTGCACGTTGAGTTTGTAATTAGTGCACTTGTCTATCACTGTATTTAGAAACATTTAGTAGAAAATGTCATTAGTTCATTAGTCCAGTTAGAAAGGAGTTGGGTTAATTGTTACAGAGATGTTAATGGATGGGATACTAATCATCTACAAACTCATGCAAGTGCACGTTTATCAGGTGAACGTACCAGATAATGTATACGTGGGGTGGGCTGAGTTGGATTTAAATTTTACGTTGGACAAGTGTAATAGTTATTGAGTTAAACTCCAGCTTTGAAGAACTTTAAGAGTTATTTTAACTTTGACTTTTGAAGTGGGCATTAATGGCGCAGTGCTGTAACCCAACTACTTGGGGACAAATTGTTCTGGTAATTGTAGGTGATAGGTTCTATTCTCGGCCCTCTTAATACCAATATGGTGCTGGTTACAACCACTCAATGGTTGCTATCAGTGTGTACACTACTAGAGAAATCTGGGGTGTTCATGTTGGTTGGTAGTCAGTGTTCGGATATTGAGTAGGGGAGAGAACTCATTGTCAGACTTGTCAATTAGCTATAAATCAGAGCAATGCTAGGTGGTTCAGATTCCACATAAAGCTGTAGGTTTCTTATTAGCCCTGGCTATTGGGTTTTTGAAAAATGTCCCTTTCTGAAGAACAGTCAATACTCCTCAGTAAGTAACCAGACTACACAGGTCATCCACACTCATTATACGTTCATGTAATCATTCATATTCGCCTTGAAATATGTATATAGTTGCGTCGATATCTCATATGTAAGAAGAAGAATTAAAAACAATTACCAATGTCTGGTTAAATTTTTATTTTGCATTCGATACCTAACAGTCAATACAGGTTACTTGTAAATAAAAAAATAAGTGATAGAGTTTAACAAGAATATGATTATTAAACTCACGAACATTACACTCACTAATGGTTTTTTTTTTTTTTTTTTTTCAAGTGGGGTGTAAAATGAACAAAACAAATATCTTCAAGAGTGCTATAGGCAGATAGCACTCGCGTGGCTGTAAGCAGAGCTTCCCCATGAATTTGGAGATCAAGATCCATAAGTAGAACTACTGGAATTTTCAAATTTGAAATCCAAGATCCTCTAGCAATGCTACAGGCAGATATCCCTCTCGAGGCTCTAGGCTGAGCTTCCAAACTTGGTTGAAGACCAAGATTCTCAAGCCTTTAGGTATAGTCACCTCTGAGAGGCCTTGCATATCTTTTACTTTTCAATTTATATTTATTTTTTGTAAGTTCTACTGGTAAATCTCTTTTTTGACATTGCAGTGTGATTTATACTGCCTTCCTAATAATTTAGTTCATAAGTGTTAGGTGTCAATAAACAGTCCGTTTGAGGGATGACTAATCATCTTAACTCTTTGAAGTCCCCTTTGGACCAGCAAATTATTTACCCTTTCATATAGTAATGTTACTAAAATATTTCCATTGTCTTATTTAAACTTCATCCTCTAGAAAGACCTGTAGTCAGCCTTCCGGTTGGCCATCTCCACTTCCATGACAGTTTCAAGTCCCAGCCCTCCAGTAATCCCCATTGGTCTCAGGTGAGGCAATTGTTATGGCCCTAGTCCTCATTACTGCTGGAACTGTCAACCTGGGCCACTTCAAGGATAATTGGAGAAATAGATGAAACATGGCAAATACAGTGTAATAAGTGTATTTTTCACAATGTCTCTTAAGTGAGCATTTTTAACAAACATTGCTTTATTTACATTCCAGGCTTACAAGAATAATTATGAGGACTAGCTGTACCCGCCCGCTTCGCCAGTCATAATATTGAGTTTGATCATAATATAATTAAAATGTGCAGCAAGCTTTCAGTTTACACTGTATCCAATTTATATCCAATTTAGAATAGCTGGCTGGCGTTAAGTAAATTTATTACTATTCTCAATTATTTTTAGTTTTAAATTTTGCCTTTTTTATTCAATTTGTTTTTATTTAACAGCTGTTAATCAAACAAATCAATCAATTAAATATTTATCACGGAAATTTTGGAGGCCAGTAGTACGGAGTGCTGAGTTCGGAGAGGAAAATGCTTTCTTAGCGAGCCTTTAGGGGCCAACATTTTTACTATGTACAATAATTCAAGTCGATTGGACATATAGTTCTTGATAAATATTGATGAGTGGTAAATGGCTTTTATATATATATATATATATATATATATATATATATATAATATTATTTAGAAGAGAGTAGAATATTTCAAATGGTTGTTTGTCTACTAGTGCGAGTAAAAATGTAAGTTTTTGAGTAACTGTCAGTTAAAATATTTAAAGGCCTGCTGATGTTGAAACTTAAAACATAGTTTACACATATTGTTACATAATAAAAACCCATAATATTACTAATCTCTATACCAATTTTAAGAATTTTAACACGGTGATTCTCATACCAAAATTTATTTAAAATACACTAACAAATACCACATAATGTTACAAACATCTGACAAGTCTTGATATTAAGCCTTGATGTTACTAACTCATATATATGTTGGTCGACTCATACTTTTAAGCAACTTTTATTCATGGAAGTGTTATGAATGAATGCTGGACCGTAAGATTATCGTCTTCTCTTGTTGTTCAACCAGTGTCGCAGAAACTAAAATTTCTAATAAGTGATAGTATAAAACAAATTTAAAGCAAAATAATTTCTACACTGTACTAAAAAGAAAGAAAATGTCGTCCATAGTTTTGAGTTTTAAGTAAAAAGAAGGAATATGTACTACAGAAACAAACTTTTATTTTATTTTACACACAGTCTGAATGGGTATAATAATAAACAAAACCATCAACCAAAACATGTCATAACTTAATTAATATAAATCTATTGGTATATCTATTTCAACAATATTAAATATCTATGGGAAGATAACAGATCAAGTTTTAGTGGGCATCCATTGTGTTTGATCTGCACCAACATTAGATCAATGTAATGTGAGTACATTGGATATGTGTCTTAACCCTTGATCTGACAGGCATTTGCTGGCAGCTGGTTTATTCGCCTTTTTGAAAGCAGTTTTTTATTTGATTTTAGTACCTACATTTTTACCAATCATTACATGTAATACATCATTTTTTATAATATTTCATAGAATACGATAATAAGACTTTTAATTTTTTCTAAAAAATATCTTGTAGTAACCTTTCTTGATTTACTATTTTGAAAGTTTTTATAAGTTTACTGGGAGTAAGTTATATATGAAATATGTATAAAAACATTCCAAAATATCAAAATGAACAGAATTTAGTGCTAAGCAAAATAACATACAGTTTGAAGTTATTGCATGAAAAAAATGTTTATATAAATTTAAATTTTCCAAAAATCGTCAATATTCAAAACAAACGTATCCAAAAAATAAAAGCCTAAGAATAAATTAATTATTTTATATGTTCTTTTTATTAGAAACGAATGTAAATAGTAAATATATAACTTGAATCAACTTGTGACCTCTAAGCAGGTTAAACAAACCAAACTCGTAAACATTCAGTTTTGTGCGCACGACAACAGCTACATCTGCCAGGCAAACGAAACATATGATTTCACAGCTTTGTAAGATAAAATTTGGTATTGATATTTGAATGAATGAACTTCTATCCGATAGATAAATCAATGATCTTTTATTCTGTACTGTACAAGAAGTATTATTATGACATGACTTGTTTGTAAGAAGTGTTGGATATCAATACAAACTCAAGACAGAACTGGAGTTTGTATTGAGGCCGGACTTCTGGCGTTGCCAGTACAGAATGGGCTTGTAATGCTGGATATCCAGCAAATGCCAGCTCGAGGGTCAAGCTTTGACATATAACAATATTGAATTCATTAATAAGTTTAAATGCTTAAAAATAATTTGGTTATTTATCTTTTTAGTGATTAAAATATACTGAGTTTAAATCGAATCAACTTAGTTTGGTTGAATATTATAAATTTATTGTTTAGCTACATGTTGGCATAATTGTAACCATTGACATAATTAAAAACATTTATATTGATCCCTAAATTGTATTGTTTGTTCATATCCTTTAAAATATTTTCAGATAAATAAATAACTATGTTATAGGCTAGAATAACATTTTATTTAATATTTTAACAGCCTGTATAGTTTTATCACTTTCAGATTGTTGGCGTAATTACTGTGGGTTTGGGAAATTACTATTTTGAACATGAAAAATAGAAGAAGTTAAAAACTAAAAAAACTCCACAACAAAGCTTGGCTGAAGATTATTCTGTAAGTATTTAATGTGGTAACTAGTATTAACACTTGTATTCAGTACGTATAAGCATTGATTTTATACACAAATAGATTTCCCATCCAATGTTAAATTTTGAGTCTCAAAATATCAGCTGTTTTTGTGGTCCATTGTGGAGCGCTAGTGTAGCTCCATGTAAATGTAATGCAGTTTAAAACAGCTGTGGTTGCGGGCCACACTAACTAACAAAATTACTGCCACAAATATTCCTATTAGATGGTTTATCTATTGTAGGTGTATATAATCAAGGGTATAAGTATCTAGTTCAGTGCTTATTGTTGTCAAAAGAAAGCATAAAAGAGACAGTTGATGAATTTTAATTATTCATTTGTTCGTAAAGAAAATAACTCCTTTATATAAAGTGGCAGGTTTTGACAGTTCTTCTTAACACGTTGACTGCCAGCGTAGACAATTTATTGTGTCATTCTGAGGGCGCCGTAGTAAAACTGTATGTCCACCTGACGCCATGAGGGCCACCGGTAGGTCATACGTGCAGCTGTGTGCCATGTGGGCCACCGGTGGCCCCCACGTCTTTTATAAATCAAACACAAATTGTAGCGGCATTTTTAGTATTACGTAATTTCAATGATATATTTTGAAAGCTCATAAAATGTAATAGAGAACAGTCCTCTGGTTTTTAAATAAAGCAACCCTAAATACGTTTTTATATATTTGAACTAGTTTTTACGACATTTAGACAGACTAGTTTCTGTCACAAAAAGAATCAGCGTCACTTACTAAACACCTAACCTCAAAAGCTGATCAGTGCGTGGTAAGAAAATATAAAAATCACAACAAAACAGCTGAAACGTAATATCATATGGTATATGTAAAGTTTTGCCCCCACGCCATGAGGGCCACTGGTGTACCTCATCAATAACTTCACAAAATGGCGGCAAAGACCGGATGTCGGCTATTTCTGTACTCGGGGGGGAGGGGGGGGGGGTAATTTCCGGTTGCATGGAACAAAGAATTCGGAACAATGAATATTGAACTTTTTCCGTAGAAACAGCTGTGGTGCCAGGCTTACTGACACTCAGACTAGTTAGGGCCACTGGTGGCCCTAGTGGCGTGAGCTAAAATTGTTGTGTGGGCCACCGGTGGCCCTCATGGCAGTCAACGTGTTAAGTAATCGCCCTTGTAAATCTATACATCGGTTTCCACTATTACCTTAATTATTATCCAGTAACTTTCCTTCCCGTAAAAATGATTCACATACTAACCTTATTGCATTTGCTTGAGTGACAATACTATTTATATTTATCTGGTTCTGCAGAGTTTTTTAATCGTTTATAAATTCAATAAATGATTAAAAAAGATAAATTAAATGTATAATAGAAATTTCCAATTTTTTTTCTGTCAGACATAAAACAACGTCCAGTTACAAGTTTAGCCACTAGTACTTGTTGCCTTTTTTTTTGTACTTGAATTCCCAAGATGCAGCTGATTCACATTTTAATATCTTGTTGATTGCAGTCCAATGATAGTCTGTATACCATGTACTCATGACCGTATCATTTCAGACATGGATTTTAAGTACTGGCAACGATTTATTGCTGTCGCATTTCTCCTGTCTCTATAAATAATGAAAGCTCCTATGTTCATGATCATATAGAAGAGAACCATTGGTCAGTCATTAGGAATTTTGGAAACTGCATATTCAGCTTTAAGATTGTCAACAACATCGACACCACCTTTAGTAAGGTTGTAGAATATAAGGAGTTCAGACTTATTAGCCTCGCCAGATGCAGGATCAATAGTAATTCTGCAAAGGCGCTTACTAATTAATTATCAGTTGTCACATTGCGACATGATCTAGATAGAGGTTTCACAAGTCTTTTAACAACGCTTTTGCCACTATTATCAACGTTGTAAGGTCCTGCTAGTTTTTTACCAGCATAAACCTCCATATTATAAGTATAATATGTGCGGGCATGAGCTGTACTTTTATTAAATTAGAGTATTAATATTAATATAATAAATAAATTGTACTTGCATCTCATCCACCGTTAAATATATCTCATCCACTTTTTTCTTTTTTCCAAGAACCTTTTTTATTCACAGTAAAAATTATTTATTAAATTGCCCTCATTTCTGTTACTGAGAGGGTGTCCAACTAATTTAGATTTTTTATTATTTTCAGTTTTAGAATTGTATTATCTTTTATTGTTACTTTTGGCAGGTTTTTACATTAGGTAAAAATATGTTTTATTACACTCAAAGTGAAATTTGTATACAACATTTATTTATTGATTAATTTTATTTCTTTTGTGACAATTTTGAGAATTTCTTGTGAAGGCGTCTTGATGATATAAAACTTATTCAAATGTCACATACTCACAAATTCTATATGTTTTGTTGTTATTTACATTACATAAACATTACACTGACCTAGTCTATAATTCGGACGATCGCAATTTATCCTCCATTTTACTGGAAATCACGCAAACAACAAAACGATAAGTCGGAACAGAAGGACTAAGTCCCCCAAACTAATATTAAGTAGTCGAGACAATAGTGAACAGGAAACAATAACAAACATAAGATAGAGACAAACAGATAAGCACTGCAAAAGAAATGGGTGCATTGTAACAGCGATAATATTGACTCCGAGGGCCAAATGAAACAAGTGTAAACAAGAGCAGGGACGTCATCATCACGTCCTTAAGCTTTAGTTCACTCGGCGTGAAGCGTGAAATTTGCGTAACCATTTGTCTGATAGGCCAAAAAATCAAAACTTTCCTAAAACTGGCAGCGATTGGATTTTTGGCAAGTGCTATTCCAAAAGTTATAGGCCAAAATTGGCACTTTTGCGAGGGTTTTATTAAAAATATGTAGCTATGGTAATTATAACATATTTACTTTAAAGTAGTCTTGTTTATAAGGGAAAAATATTTTAACACATTAGTTGCCATGATGTACCGATTTGTACGGCAACAATTACAACGGTTGTATTTATTCAGTATTCAGTTTATTCGTTCAAATGTACATTTACAAAGAACATGTAAAATCCTTACAATACAATAATGTATAAATACAATGTTGTACAATAAATAATTAACAAATAAAAGGTAATTCTAAAGTTCAATAAATTAACTAAGCTACGACTATAATACATTATTTAAAGAAACGTTTACATGCCACTTAAACTATTGTAATCGTAAAAACATTTCTCAATAAAATAGGTTTTTAACCTCATTTTAAAAATTGAGATCCTCCCGACATCACGGAGATCTCTGGGCAGCTTATTGTATATATCAAGATGCAGAGGTGATGCGTCCCCCTCCCGAAAGCACTCGTGCTGTGACCAGCCACAGAGAGGTCATTTCTGCTTCTAGTGGCATAGGTGTGGTATGAGTCGTTTGTCTCGAAATAAGTTGGATTTTTATAATGATGTACCAATCGGTTTGTCAATGATGAAAAGTCATGATATTGCTTTATGAGATCCTCCTGCTTTTTGCTACTTCCTAGCGGCGTATATGACAACTAACACTGTTATTCACCTCAGGACTAAACAGAGCATTGATTTCAACTGTTCTAAAATTGTTTTTGTGTGTTCAGTCAGCTGCTGAAATCATTGTTTAATCATTCAAATAAATTTAATCATCATTGAATAATTTGTATCATAGATAGTAAGTCATAAGAGGTTGAATTAACTATAATAGTATTTATTATTTTATCATACAACCTTACTTTAAACATAATAACTTGTTTCAGTAAGGTAAATTGAAGTAGTAGGAAAGGTAAATTGATATATAGGCTATCTAAAAAAAATCTCAAAACATTGCATTTTTTTAATAAAATACACAATTGGGTGTGAAACTACTATAATTTTACAACTTATAAAATAATAAATGACAGTAAAAATACTATTTTATTATATCTAATTGACTAATTGTGGTACTCTTTGAAACACTCTTTGCATAAGTATGGTTTTTCTGGGCAGTTCTCACAATAGGTTATGATTTTCTAACGCTTTTGGATTTAATTCGGCCACCTTCTTCCATTGCTTTCTTGTAAAAATTTTTTAAAGTTTTTTCTAATCCTCCTCTACAGACGTCCTTCACCAGAAAATTTTGTTTCTGCAAGATTGTGATGTACCTTCTGCCTTACAGGAGTGATAACAGGTTATTTTTCAAGTCCCATCAACGAGATTGCCAATTATTCTTTGAAAGTTGTTATGGACATGGAAAACTTTTTTTTGTTCCACTTGCAGCTGGTCTTGCTTTGACAAAGTGTGTACATGCCAAAAATGAAATTACTTCGCCGGTACCCAGGATAAATAATTCCTCAGCTACCTTATGGTACCAATGTATACTTTTGCAGACGGCGCTACAAGAACTCATTTGATCTGAGATATTTATTCCCATCTTGGCTTTGTTGTATTCCATTACCACCAAAGATTTTAGGATAGGAATATCTTTCCTATATTTTTTGACAGTATCGACATATTCTGGAGAGTGTTTTGTAGATATCATTCTCACGTCTCTTTTATCCTTCCATTTTGAGATGTCAACACCTCGCCTAAATATCAACTTTCTAGGGATATCATTTCTTCTTTCCTAATCTTTGTCTTTTGCTCTGCACGCAATCCCTTTCGGTTAAATCACATTTTGTCGTCCACAAGGTGAGTTTGCTTATGTAGTAAATTGTGGGCTAACTCGACAGATGTGTAGTAATTGTCTACAAACAAGACATGGCTCTTATTGAAATTACTTTGTAGAACTTTCATTAATACTGATGCTGTTATCATTACTGTTGGATCTGTTTGAGTCCCTTTTCCCATGTAAAGTTTACAACCAACGTGTTACTAATTATATCACACAGTTTGAAAATATATATGGGGTTTATTAGACACTAACATAATTTAAGTCTGCCTCTGAAAGAAATCTTTGATTCGTCAATAACAATGTCTCTATCTGCCAGCTTGTGGTTTAGTTCCAACGAATTGGAAAAGTTAGAAATGGCAGCTAAAATTGGAACGGCATTGCTTGAGGAAAATAAAAAACTGAAGGTAGAAATTGAGAATCTAAGGGATGTTAATATCACACTAGAAGTTAAAGTGAATAACATGGAAGCAAAGATTGAAGAAATGGAACTTGAAGAAGAACACTATAGAAGTAATATAGAATGCCTGCTCGGAAAAGTAACTGAAGTTCAAGCCCAGCATGACAAAGAAAGGAAACACCGTCTAGAAGCCCAAAACATTTTTGAAGAGCATGATAAAACACAGGAACAGTTAATAAACAAGTATACTACTCAAATTAAAAATCTACGGAAAACCATTACAAGTCTAAATATCAATTTATATAGACCAAAAACCGAACTTGGGACAACAAATATTGGCATTCAATGTGACTTACTACAAAATCTGTCTGGAAAAGAACCAATAAAAAGTTTGGAAAAAATAGAAGAAAACGAAAACAATTATAATCTGTTCAACTTGGAAAAAAAATTAAGGAACTCCAAAAAGAAAATAATAAATTGATGGAGACAATATTATCTTTTCATCCGTCTGATCAAGAATTAATTAAAGAAATGGACTCCATAAAAAACATAAAAGATTTACAAAAATGTCATCATCAAGAAATCATAACTAAAGATACTATAATCGAAATACTAGAATCAGAGAGGCATACTCATATAAATACTAATGTTGCACAGAACAGTTTCTTGAAGCATCCAGATCACCAAATCCTGATTCAACATGAACAGATATACAAATGACAAAATCTGTCAAAGAACATCTTCCCAAGTTAATACTTAGTAGTGATAGCCATGGACGAGGTTTAGGTCTTCAATTAGAAAATTTAATGGGTGTGACACATAATATTTACAGCCATGTGCAGCCTGGGGCACCTTTAGAAGGTATACTGGATGCATTAACACGCAGTACAGACATGAAAAAGATGACAAAGAAAGACTTTTGTATAATAATAGGAGGAGGCAACAATATTGCTAACAAACAACTGAATGGGGAAAAATTAACTTCATATAAACTTCTGAATTATATGAGAAATAAAATAACAGAAGTCAAACATACCAATATCATACTTTCAACTATTCCATATAGATATGACCTGAATGAAAACTCCTATGAAAACAGACTTCTCAAAAAAATAAACATTGGCATTAGAAGCCAAGCACAAAACAACAATAACATCATCCTGCTCGACCTGAATTTACTAGAGAGACGATACCACACAAGCCATGGTCTACATCTATCTAGAAGGGGGAAAAAACATATCGCTAAGCTCATTAATCAAATGATCTGTCACTGTGCTAAAGCAAGCAGCTGTAGTACAATTCAAACAGCGGAGTGAAGGTCGAAGTAAAATGAGCTACGACCACTCAATCCTTAAGAATGGGAGCAGTGTTCATCGTGGCGTACAACAGCAGAGTGAAGAATCAAGTAAAACAAGCTACAACCACTCAACTCTTTCAAAAGGTCAAGGAAGTTCTGGTATGAGGAAAGAAGACAGAGCCCTATCACTCGAATCCCTGGAGGATTTCCTGCCACTACCAGCTGTCATCCATAAATTAGAAGACAAATACAATAACTCTAGCGATATACACAACAGATCTAGTAATACAAATGATAATATAAAGGTACAAAGACAAAGTATTTGAAAACCAAAATTATATAACTCAACAAATTAAATCTAATAGAAAAGAAATCTCAGTTAGGTCACAGCATTGCCAGCAATTTAAACTAAGAGTATCTGACAAAGAGTATCACTCTGCTTGTTCCAATTTCAGTAACTACCCTAAAACTAACGTAAGAGCTAGTAATATCTCCAAAACCTTAGAACCACAAAATTGCCATAGTAATATTTTATATTTAAATATACAGGGTCTGAAAAATAAGAGTAGTATAAGTGAAGGCTTCTGGGAAGGTCAAAGGTCACCGCTTATCTGTTATCAGCCACGTGTTGACCTTGAGGTCAAGTTTACTATTGTTTACTACTGATAATCAGCAAGGTCGTTGACCTTTCAATATCAATATAATCAATATAATCACCACGTGTTAACCTTGAAGGTAAAGTTTACTACGAGCACGTGGACCCCCCGCGACGTTGTCCTAGGTCAGTGTTGTTTTGGTGTGACGTCACACCGTTTTCACGCTCTTTCTTCTGACGTCACGCCTGGTTTGTCTCAGCTGATGTGGTGCCATACTATATGAAAGATGCAAAAAAAATTCTGTTTTTTTTTCTACAGTGTTACCAACTCGCACTATTAATTGCAAAAATATATCACAGTGCTGCCAACTCACACGATTTATTACATTATACTATAATAAATACAATATGATTATTAAATTATACTATATTAAATACAAACGCGTTTTTCTGTGTTACATTAATTCGTTTTCCTATTCTATCCTTTTACATGTTGACAATAAATACTTTAAAAAATGGTCGTTAGGTATTGGGAGAACAGAACTTGGTAAGATCTCTGAACTCGACCACTGGCGCAATAATTTGTATTTAATATAGTATTAATTTGTTCTGACCATTTAAGCCAGATGTAAAAAACAATCTGTTGGTTTGTTGGATGTGGTTCGCTTCGCTTACGCCAAGCCAGATGCATTTATACTATAGAAAATGTTTTTTTCCCAATAATTCTTATTTAATATAGTATTAATTTGTTCAAACAAAATCGGTTTTATTTATATTATATAAAATGTACTAACTGTTTTTTCACAGTGTTGCTAACTCACACGATTATTTGCATTATACTATATAAAATACATATATAATGATTAAATAAATCATTATACGATATAAAGAGTATACCAGTATTTTTTTCTTGTCGTCAGTGTTGTCAACTTATGCTTTCATTCGTATTGTACTATAATAAATCCGTGTACTATAATAAGTGCATCGATTCATCAGTATGGTCAACCGATATTTATTCTTTGTCACGTTATAATAATTGCTGTGGTGGTAAATTTAAACAGATTGAAAAGACTTCTGGTTTTTCTGTGTACATATTTTAATTCAATATTGCATGTATTTATACTATATGAAGTACATTGTTCATACTAAATCATTATTTTTCGTTGTACTATAATAAATGCAATTAATTTTTATATATAAATCAGTTAGAATATCTTTGAAACAGCTTACTCTAAACAAATTAAAAATGTTTCTGGTTTTTCTGTGTGCATATTTTAATTCAATATTGCATGTATTTATACTATATGAAGTACATTGTTCATACTAAATCATTATTTTCGTTGTACTATAATAAATGCAATTATTTTTTATATATAAATCAGTATATATACTGATTTATATATAAAATCAGTTAGAGTTTATGTTTTATGAAGGGTTAAATCACAACGACTGTACGTGTAGGGCTAGGTGGCTGGGTCACAACGACTGTACGTGGAGGGCTGGGCGGGTGGGTCACAATGACTGTACGTGAAGTGCTGGGCGGGTGGGTCACAACGACTGTACGTGAAGGGCTAGGTGGCTGGGTCACAACGACTGTACGTGTAGGGCTGGGCGGATGGGTCACAACGACTGTACGTGTATGGGTGGGCGGGTGGGTCAATACCACTGAACGTGTATGGGTTTATTTATTAAACTTAGATTAAAATGTCTACTTGGTATCAGACTACCTACTAGACATTTTAGGTTTAATAATTTAAAATAATAAACAACTACCATTAGAAGAACACCCCAGTGGGGAGTCCTGCGGGGTAACCACCCGCCCACTCATAAACGTACAGTGGTGTTGACCCACTCGCCCACGCATACACGCGTACTGGTGTTAATACTACTGTACCCACGTAGTAGGTGGGTTAATACTACTGTACGTGTATGGGTGGGCGGGAGGGTCAATACCACTGTACGTGTATGGGTGGGTGGGTGGGTCAATACCACTGTACGTGTGTAGGTGGGCAGGTGGGTTAATACAACTGTACGTGTATGGTTGGGTGGGTGGGTCAATACCACTGTACGTGTATGGGTGGGTCAATACTACTGTACGTGTATGGGTGGGCAGGTGGGTTAATACAACTGTACGTGTATGGGTGGGTGGGTGGGTTAATACTACTGTACGTGTATGGGAGGGGTGGGTGGGTTAATACCACTGTACGTGTATGGGTGGGCGGGTGGGTTAATACTACTGTACGTGTATGGGTGGGCGGGTGGGTCAATACCACTGTACGTGTATGGGTGGGTGGGTGGGTCAATACAACTGTACAGTGGTACTGTACAGTTGTATTGACTGTACTGTAAAACTGCAAAGAGAGAGTGTATGGGTGGGTGGGTGGGTCAAGAAGGTTGTGCAAATGGTTGTTGTTGAAATGGTATGTTGTAAGCTGTTTCATATCTTTGAAACAGCTTACACATTTATAGTTACTTATTTTTATTACAATAATAAATGTATATTTTTTAATATATATTAATTTGAGTTAAATTTTAATGTACTAGTATTAGGTGAGCAAAGGCTGGTAGGAGTTATCAATTTTACAGTTACCGCGTGCGGCATACAAAGTACCACTATCGAATCAGCGTGACCCGACGACCTCTCCGTAAGATAGTTGCGACTGCCTCGTGAACTGATTATGTGACTGCAACTAATTTCTGCTAACCTGATACTTTGTTTTTCATTACATGTTGTTCAGATTCCATATTTAAGTGGTTTTCCATATATTTAATAGATATATAGAAAATAAAAAGCATATTATATTTTTTTTAATATTTAATTTAGTATTTAAAAATCGTAAGGTAATATACTATTCTATAATTTTTTAATGACATAAGTAACACAATATTTAAATTCTGTTATGGAATAAGTTATAATAATATTTAATTTATTATTTAAAAATCGTAAGGATAAGTTTTATTGCAGGTATTTTTAAAGTAATAAGTCGTACAATATTTATATGTTATTTAGTAATAAAGTATAATAATGTTAATTATTAGATACTGAAAACTCTATAAAAAATACTGTCTTTTTTAAAAACCAACTGATGTATTTGTATGGTATAAAATTGTCCAAGTCTAATTTTGCTGATACAATGTTTCATCATGTGTACTTGTGGTAGTAAGACAGATATAAAAATTCATATAATTCAATAAAAATCTGCAAAGAGTGGAAACTTCATCTGTACATACATGTATCTCAACAACAACCAAAGTTTAATCAATTGGTAAATATTTGTAAGAATGTTTATATTTAATATATACTCTATATGTGGTAGTGAGGCAGATATAAAAATTCATATAGTTTAATAAAAATCTGCAAAGAGCGGAACCTTCATAGTATCTGTACATGCATATTTCTCAACAACAACCAAAGTTTAGGTGACCTGACGATTATTTTTTCTTTAATCAATTGATAAATATTTGTAAGATGTTTATTTTTAATATATACTCTATATGTGGTAGTAATACAGATATAAAAATTCATATAGTTTAATAAAAAACTGCAAAGAGAGGAAACTTCATAGTATCTGTGCATGCATATTTCTCAACAACAACCAAAGTTTAGGTGACCTGACGATTATTTTTTCTTTAATCAATTGATAAATATTTGTAAGATGTTTATTTTTAATATATACTCTATATGTGGTAGTAATACAGATATAAAAATTCATATAGTTTAATAAAAAACTGCAAAGAGAGAAAACTTTATAGTATCTGTGCATGCATATTTCTCAACAACAACCAAAGTTTAGGTGACCTGACGATTATTTTTTCTTTAATCAATTGATAAATATTTGTAAGATGTTTATTTTTAATATATACTCTATATGTGGTAGTAATACAGATATAAAAATTCATATAGTTTAATAAAAAACTGCAAAGAGAGGAAACTTTATAGTATCTGTGCATGCATATTTCTCAACAACAACCAAAGTTAAGTTGACCTGACGATTATTTTTTCTTTAATCAATTGATAAATATTTGTAAGATGTTTATTTTTAATATATACTCTATATGTGGTAGTAATACAGATATAAAAATTCATATAGTTTAATAAAAAACTGCAAAGAGAGGAAACTTTATAGTATCTGTGCATGCATATTTCTCAACAACAACCAAAGTTTCTAGTTGGGCTCTGGTATCGTAATACTCTGTTCGTTTTCAGAAAGCTTCCAAAAATATTGACCTTAATAATAGGGTATCAACTGTTTTAAATAAACTATTGATTGGATCGTCTCCTATCTTTGGATGATTTGTTTCTTTCTTAAATGGTTTAATAACATTTACATTTTATTAAAAAAATAACTATATAAATTACATTCATATAAAAATTCGTTTAGTTTTAAACACTTTGAAAAAAAGATCAATTCTGTATGAGAAAATAACCAAGTCTAATATTGTTGTTGCCTAGTTTCATCATCTGTATTTTAGGTTTGGATTTTGTCCCTCACGTGGTAAGACAAATGCTTAATTGCCGTCATTTATTTGTATAAAATGTGTTTGTTTGTTTTATGAGTATATAAATATAGAATGGAAAAAATAATAGTTTATTTTCTCTAATATATTACAATAGGCTATAGATGTAAAGTTCTCTATATATTTTATTTCAGATTTCCATTAGGATCTTACGCACAAGAGCCTTAAGTAAAATCTTAATCTAATATGTTAAATACATTAGATCTTGCAGTTCTGTAAATATTAAATGGATAAAAATGTTTAATTTCTCCAAGAAGGATCTTCATAAATGTCTAAACTAATATAATATACAACGATTAAAATATAAATGACACTTTTGGTTAAACATTTGTTTTTTCTTACTTTGTAAAGATAATTGAGTAAATAAAACAACCATGAATCCATTAATAACTTTATAGTGTATTAAATGTTGTATATTATGTTGATAATTTAGTCTTTTCTTATAATTTCAACATGAATATCACAAACACGTATTGAAAAAATCGAACTTTCAAATAACTTTAAAAAAACTTGTGACCGATTCATCATGAATAATTTATTTTAGTAAGGTCAAGATAACTGCATTATTATATATTTTGGTTTTAAATAAGATATATTAAACGTTTATCGCAATAAAAACTTATACCTTGAAACTGATTTACTCATTAAATGAAAACCCAATATAAAAATGGAATAATAATACAATATAGATGTTAAATTCAACATAAATTTCATTTCAGATATGCAAATTGTTCTTCTACACTTGTATTCTTAAGTGCATACATATGCCCTATGCTTAAGATGAAACGTTTCTTGTTTATGAAAAATCCATCCAAGTTCAATTTTGTCAATGTCCGTATGTTGTGTAAGGGAGAGAACTGAGTATCAGACCAATAATACATGTTTTTTATTCAACGTAAAGCTCTATGTTACCTTAGTTTTTACTGGTTGCTAGACTTTTTATAATACAGGCAATCATCCTACTTATGTAACCATTCATATTCACCTTAGAATACGTTCAATCGTGTGTTGCCTTTTCATATCTAAGAATAATACTTTATATTGTTTTCTCTTTAAATAAGCCGTGAGAGTAAATAGTATAATGGATGTTATGTTTAAACAATTTGTATAACACAGGGTATACCAACCGTTTAAGTATATACTTCTTTTGTTTACATATCTTCTAATATTCGGTTTAATGATAGAAATGAAGCTGTAATAACAATGACAGTAAAATAAATTAAACTTAGCTAAGTAAGTTAATATCGTGTTTTTATAAAGGTATTTTTATTAGTATCCGCCTTATAGATTTCTAAAGAGAAGAAAACCACCAATTAGGGTCACTTTTTAGATCATTTTTAAATTCTAGTGTATTAAGATTTTACCAAAAGGAAAACACTTATAAGTTACTTTGTAGATGCAGACTGTAACCTTATAATAAAAACTTCGTAATGAGAAACCAAAATAGACTCTGTTTTAAGGTTTACTTTTTAAACCTCCTGTAATATATACAAATCCCCAATTTAACATAGTACATAATACGATAACAAGTTTCAATAAAAACTATTTTTAATAGCCTCATATTCGATGATTTACAAAAATTAAAATATAAACAGTACAAATATACTTATAATTAATCATCTATGGTCTTTATATTTACGTCCCGGTCAAACTAACTTATTACTGTCGGCTGAGCAGAACAAAAGAAGGATAAACGAAAAAATTAATTTAATTTATTATTAGTATAGTGCAAATAAATGCAAGTCTGTAGCATTAATCAAAATAAAAGAAATATCGATTAACAAATAAGCTGACTAAATGATATTACATTTCCGGTTCAAGTGAGGTCAAGTGATATGATAGTGCACTCGAATAGACTCAAATCAAATAATTTACTTATCAAATGAAAATATAAACTTTACGTTAAAAGATGTATAAAAGATGCACACTGTGACCCTATAATAAAAAACTATTTAGTGGGAAACCAAAACTGTTTCACCAAGAGTAGTTACTTTTTAGAACTCACTAAAACCTAGTGTCATAACTATGATCCACCTTTTTGACGCTATGATGATGGCAAATAAATAATCTATATATATATATATATATATATATATATATATATATATATGACATTCCTTCCATAATACGGGAATATATGTATAACAATAAGTCTAAACTAAATATATGAACATTTTCTGTGTGACAAACATAACCAATAAATAACTAAAACACCAATTTTAATTGAGCGGCAACTTCATCTGTACATACATGTTTTCTCAACAACAACCAAAGTTTAGGTGACCTGAGACTATTTTTTCTTTAATCAATTAGTAAATATTTGTAAGAATGTTTATTTTTAATATATACTCTATATGTGCTAGTCAGGCAGATATAAAAATTCATATAATTCAATAAAAATCTGCAAAGAGCGGAAACTTCAGGCGCGCTATCATATCGCTTGACCTTAATGTCAGACGGCATTTGCATTATACTATAGTAAATACGTATATGATTTTTTTATTCTAGCTTTACTCAGACCGAGTTGTTAGTCGTTCGTTATACTTAAATCATGGCGCTCCTGCTCAGGGTAGATCAAATCAAGATCAAAACCACAGTCAACGTCCGATAACCGATCCAATAATATCAGCTTATCGAACGTATTATGAGAGATTATTTAGAGAAGGAATAAATCCTGAATAAAGTAATTTTATTTCTTCTAGTACGTGGACACCTGGTGACACTAGCTGGTATAGAAATCAAACTCATCCCGGACATGGAGGCGATGTGCAAGATCCAAACGTATCATCAACAACATTGCCGTCATTGTCAAATATTTGTAAGAATGTTTATTTTTAATATATATTCTATATGTGGTAGTGAGGCAGATATAAAAAATTCATATAATTCAATAAAAATCTGCAAAGAGTGATAACTTCATAGTATCTCAACATGCAAATATTAACAAACACATATTGAAAAAAACAAACTTTCAAATAACTAAAAAGCTTTCAATTTCAATTTATTTATTGCCAGTAAATACATGTTAATATACAATAGGCATTGTCACATGGTAAGAATTACATAATAAATGTAGTAAAATTACATATTTGCTAAAAACAAACAAAAGTACTCAAAAGTAAAATGAAGAATAAAACTACAGGTATTATCTAATATATAAAAGTTAGCAATACAATCTTTACGATGTGAGTTGGGGGAAGTCAGCATTCTTCAGGAAATGAAAGGTTAAAAAATTCATTAATTGTATAAATTACATTTTGTTTCAATATCCTTTGGATGCGTAATTTAAATTTAGGTAAACTCTGAGACCTGATCGTAATCGGTAACTTATTATAAAACTGAATTTGATTAAACTTATGGCTAGACTTTGTTTTGCTCAATCTGATTTGTGGTGTATCCAAGTTTAGCTTTTTCCTTGTGTTGTAAGTATGTACTGAGGCTCTATTAAAAAAGTTGTTTTCATTTTCTTTTACATAAACTAGATTTGTGTAGATATAAAGTGCTGGTAATGTTAAAATGTTCAATTTTTTAAAGCTTTCTCTGCATGAATCTGTACTGTTGAGACCACAAATCAATCTTATAGCCTTTTTTTGCCATATGAAGGCTTGTTCTGCAGTGCTGGCTCCACCCCATATCCTGATCCCATATGTCAACAAAGAATGGAAAAATGCGTAATATGATGTTATTAAGAGATCTTGGCTAACACAGATTCTAAGTTTACTAAGTAAATATATAACTCTAGAGAGTTTTTTACAAAGATTATCAATATGAGTATCCCATTTCAATCTGCTATCTAAGTAAAATCCCAATATTTTTACATTACTTGTTTCTGTATTGTTATTTAAGCTAAAAAATATTGTTTCAGTTTTTTCTTCGTTAACTCTTAATTTATTCGCATCAAACCATGATTGGGCTTTATTGATAGTATTTTTTAAAGATACTTTCAATTGTGTAATGTGCCTGTGAGAGGAAATAAGACTTGTGTCATCAGCATATAAAATAGATGTTGAAGTCACATTGCTATCTATCCAAATCGTTAACATAAACTAAGAACAAGAAAGGCCCAATTACGGAACCTTGTGGTACACCTTTGGTTAGAGTTTTAAAACTGGATTGTTTATGGTTTATTTTCACACATTGTGACCTGTCTTTAAGGTATGAAGTTAGAAGTTGTAATTCATTCCCTTTAATACCATAGTACTCTAATTTTTTACATAAGATATCATGTGGTAAGCTGTCAAAAGCTTTACTTAAATCAATAAGCAACATTCCTGAGGTTTCTCCATTTTCAAAGTTATTTAAAATAATGGTACTTAGTGCATCTAAGGCCGAGGTAGTTGAGCAGTTTG
This sequence comes from Stictocephala bisonia, assembly GCA_035578905.1. Taxonomy (NCBI): domain Eukaryota; kingdom Metazoa; phylum Arthropoda; class Insecta; order Hemiptera; family Membracidae; genus Stictocephala; species Stictocephala bisonia. The sequence goes on along the minus strand of JAQJVL010001072.1, from coordinate 178,042 downwards.
TTCTAAAACCATATTGATGTGAATATAAGAGGTTATTCGATTGAAAATAATTACATAGCTGACTTAGCATACAAGATTCAATGACCTTACTAAATATTGGAACTAAACTTATCGGGCGAAAATTTTCAGGGTTACTCTTATCCCCTTTTTTATACACAGGTGTTGTTACACATTTTTTAAGACTATTTGGAAATAGGCACTGGGCAAAAACCATGTTTATTAAATGGACAATATGATCTAAAATAATATTAATTGACTTTTTAAGAACCCAATTGGATAAGCCATATGCATCTTGACTCTTGGAGCCACTCATGTTAGTAACAATCTTTCTTACGTCATCAGAAGATATTGGCGCCCACTTAAACCGATGCAGAGATGGATTTAGTTTGAAATTCTCAACAAGTTCTATTGCCTTCATTATACTAAACTGAGTTGTAGCCATATTAATATTGCCTTTGCTCTTAGTATTGTCCACAACAGGTGAAGAAGTACTAGTAATGAAATAATCATTGAATTCCTCAGGAGTGATGGTTGTCTTTACCCCCCCTTGAGTACTTCTACCAGTTTCCTTATTGATCACCTTCCAAGCAGCTCTACACATGTTGTTTGAGGACTTAATGAAATTGTTATTAGCTTCCACTTTAGCTTGTCTTATAGCCTTTACATATAACTTTTTGAAAGATCTAAAATTATTTTTATCTTCATCCTTTTGAGTTATTTTATACTTATCATACAATGACAGCATAAAAGTGCGCATAGATCGAATGTGAGGTGTAAACCAATGTTTAATTTTACTTTTATTACTTGACTGGGTTTTAACAGTAATTAAAGGGCAATTTTCATTATAACAGTTACAAAAGATATTAATAAAGTAAGAGAAGGCTAACTCAACATCATGGAATTCATAAAGTATAGACCAGTCCACTAGACTTAGATTATCTAGAAATAATTCTAGCCTATTTGTTGTTGTCAATCTTACAGATTGAACAAGTTTTTCTTTATAAGTACTATTTTTACCTTTAGAAGGAAAACGAGCTTTAAGCCAGATGCCTGCATGATCTGACAATATATTTTCTGGTAATAGAGAGACTAATTGGTCTTCTTTATCAATGTTTGTTGCATAGTTATCTAGACAAGATGTTTTCCTAGTAGGCCTATTGATGGTGCAATAAATATTGAACGATCTCAAGACATCCAGAAATCTTTTGGTTTCAGATGAATTATTGAGGATATTTACATTGAAATCACCAGATATAGCAAATTTAGCATATGGGTACTTGCATGTAATGAACCGACCAATTTTTTCAAAATATTCCAGAAATAAATTGAAACTAGAGTTTGGTGTGCGATACAATGTTACTATTATTAAATTAAAATCAACCAACCTTACTGCAACTGCCTCACACAAGAAAGGAGAGGTCAAATCCAAGATATCTATCTCTTTGAAAGATAAGTTGTTCTTTAAGTAAATAGCACAACCACCTCTTGTGTAAGGTGGCTTTCTACAGTAAGATGCAGCAATGCAAAAATTATTAGGAATATACAATTTTATTTCGTCATCATTGAACCAATGCTCGTTTACACTTAATACGTTAGAGGGTACTTTGTCAAATATTAATTCTAGTTCTCCTACTTTATTTTTCATTGACTGTATGTTAATGTGAAAAAGAGTTAATTGCTCATGGCCAGTTTTAACACAATGCCACTGGTTGAGCTCTTTGTTAATATGACCAAATACAGAATGATCTGATCTTAAGTCAAAGTGTAGGCCTACTCTAGGGATTAAGTTTTCAGATTTGTCTTGATATTTTTCTCTAAAAAAGTGGTTTGAGAATTTATGTAGGTGTGATTGTATTCTGGCTGGTTACAGCCGTTACCTTCCTGAGAAAAGCCTTCTCCTTGATACAAATTATTTCCCACTGAAACTTCACTAGCACTGAATACTCTGCTTTTTGTTACCACTTCACTTTTTTCACACCGTCTTGATACCTCCGCATAGGTTAGCTCTCCTGGCCTGATTGGTGGTGTTGAGGTCGAGTGGTTGTGCAGCTCCGTCATGGTTAGGCTTTCATTCATCTTTTGGCTCAGCTTCTCAGTGGAATTCTTGTAATCTTCATTTATTTCTTGAAGTTTGTTTACAATCGCTCTAGAGAATGTTCTTTTTCCAAAAGAATTTAAGTGAAGACCATGCCAGGTGAAATGGTGCCTTCTTAGTTGTCTAAGATTTAAGACATGGGCGTTGTCATATCTAGATACAACTTCTTGTATGTATTCATTTGCTTCATCAATTTTTGCATTTGTGTAATTCCAATAAGGAAGGTCGTATTTGGGAGGTATTGTTGCGATAAGAAAGGCAGAATTGGGGTTGCGCTTTAAGCAGTTGTTTAAACTTTCAAACACAGGACCAATTTCACCAGATGCTGCATCATTGGCACCTGCTACTAGTACTATGCAAGTTTTGCTGTCTTCTTCCTTTATATCTTTCGCAACGTCTTCATATTTGGCTCCAGGTTTACAGAAGCCAAACTCCTTTGTATCGGTCTGCTGCAGTTGTTCACTCAGCAGCTGTGATAGGTGTCTGCCCATACTGTCACAGCTTACTGTTAGATTGTTACACCAGAGTTGTTTTGGGGCTAGTGTCTCTACTCTATCACCTGTGTGCTTGTGACCGATTCATCATGAATAATTTAAAAGATAATTGTATTATTATATATTTTGGTTTTAAATAAGATATATTAAACGTTTATCACAATAAAAAGTTATACCTTGATACTGATTTACTCATTAAATAAAAACTAAACTCATTGGCTCACTTTGAACGGAAAAAAACAATATAAAAATGAAATAATACAATATAGATGTCAAACTCCGTTAGTAACAAGATTATATGGGTTATTCACACTCATCCTACTCATGTTATCATTCATATTCACCTTAGAATATGTTCAATCTTGTGTCGCCTTCTTATCTACCTATGTAACCATTCATATTCACCTTAGAATATTTTATATTGTTTTCTCTTTAAATGGGCCATGAAAGTAAATACTATAATGGGTTTAAACAATTTGTATAACACAGGGTATACCAACCGTTTAAGTATATACTTCTTTTGTTTACATATCTTCTAATATTCGGTTTAATGATAGAAATGAAGATCTAATGAAAAATGATAGCAAAATAAATTAAACTTAGCCAAGTAAATATAATGATATTTTTATTAGTATTCGCATTATAAATTTTTAAAGAACAATTTCTTGTTAGTATAATGCAAATAAATGCAAGTCTGCGGTATTGATGAAAATAAAAGAAAAATATTGATTAACAAATAAGCTGACTAAGTGATACTACGTTTCGGATCAAGTGGGGTCACGCGATATGATAGCACACTGAACTAGAAGTCTAAACTAAATATACCAATTATATTAACTTTGAAACCTAAGTAAATCAGTCAAAAAGGTCATATATGAGTAACTAAATTAATAAAATATGTATTTTTTAATTAAATTGATTTTCAATTACGTTCATTCTAATTTTATATGATTAAATTTTAGTTTTTTCATGAACATTTTCTGTGTGATAAACATTGTTAATAAATGACTAAAATACAAATGTTTTAATAGTTAACTATTCTGAATTTTTACATTTGAGTAAACAAATACTATGATTAGTCGTTTAAGAGCTTTATATTAAGACCTATTCTCTACTATGTATTGTACATTTACTTAACAGTAATATAAAATACTGTATTTATAAGATATAACATGATTTTACAATTATATTTACATTTTTTAATAACTAACAAGTAAGTTTCTGTATGTTTAGTTACTTTCTTCATTTGTGAATTAATATAAGACATCTAAGCCACATAAATTTATAAATCCATCGATTTATTTTAAATGACTAACTAAATTAGTTTGGGCTAGAAAATGAAGGTACTATACAGATGATACACTTCTGGTCTAATGTACTTCTCATACGTATTCAACTACTTAATTAAAACTTAGCGAAACGATTTAAATATGCATGACATTCGGTTTAAAGCAGGTTTTTCCTATTTTGTAAAAATAGTTGGACAGATAAAACAACAATTTTATAATTCCGTTAGTAACTTACTAGTGTATTATTAACTTAATAATATTGTGAATTGAATGTTATATAGTATGCTAGCAGTTCATAAAATGGTCTTTTGCTTATGACTGATTTCAAGTGTATAATTTATTTTGGTAAACATGATAAAACAAACACACATGACAAAACTAGGCAGAAAATGTACAAAACAGACAAAACAGATACAACCAACTTAGTTACATTAAACTGGTGTCAGTCCATTTAAAAATATACACCTACGTAAATGTTGTTTTTTGTGTGATCCTTATTGATTGACTTCTTTTAAATTACAAAATAAAAACGACTTAGTAGACTAAAATATACAAGCCTTGTAAATATAATACACTTCTGAGATACCCATTATGAGCTTTAACTTACTTTATAGTGCTTCACATATTATTGTTTATTAGTCTGTATATCTGATCAAATAATAAATATTTTTTAAATGGACAAAAACGTTCATTTGTTAAATAACGGATATAAATTCATATACAAAAATTATATCATACTTGAACCACACTATTAAAATTAAAGTTCATCAACGACTGTAAAGATAATGTATATAGTCAAATATTTGGGTAAATAAAACATTATACGAGATTGTGCAAGAAGGATATTCTTATTCTTTATTAATTTACAAAATTTTCACATATTTATTTACAAATAATGTCCTTGCTCAGAATCTTTGAACTTGTGATTCTTCAACTCCTTTCAGCTCGGTCATTAGTCTGTTGTAGAGTTCTTCCCCACACTCTTTAGGACCGATGCTTTCAAACAATTTAATAAATGAGTATTCGTGATTTCTAACTTTGTTGTAAACACAACAATCAGGACCACAAGCAGCTGTTTCTGTATGGTCCCTCTTATATTTTATATCTTTTACATCCTCAACCATTTCAGCCATTCTTTGAAGTTTTTCTTCAGCTTCTGGACTCCAGCTAGGTTTTGCAAATCTCAGCTCAAACATGACCATAAGCAAGTTTGCATACATTGTACCTGTGGGTGATAGTGTTGTTGCCCGGAGTGTGATAAAGTGTCTGAACATTACCTTTATGTAACCTGAAAACTGTATTCAAAAAGTGGTGGGTGGATAGTAACAGTTTTATATAAAATGTTTTCAAAATCAAACGGTTATGCTTAAATAGGATCCAGAAGTTGTTATTTTATCTTAAAGATACTGTTTCATACAAACAGTTCACTCTTAACAAGTGTGATAATATATATAACTCACATATGTTTACTATAGTACAGACAATTTTCAATAAATTAATAATAGTGGTTTTTGAATCTAAAAATACACATACGAATGAATGGAAATAACTTACGTTAAATTTCAATACCCATAACACATATAAAAAGTCATGTGATATTTTTGTTATTTTTAGTATTATAAAAGTTAAAGAATATGAAACTAAATCAACTGCGATGATGCTATTAAAACAAAACTCAGCCATATTACAGTTGTATTATTTTTTATGATAACTTTTAACACTTTTTCTTTAGTTAGCATACATTTTTATTTATTACCCAATAAATTAGATATGATTTCCATGGTTAGTTTTAGTTAACAGCTATTGTAAAACTATACATTGTAAAGCCAATAAATGAATTTGAATGTGAAATCATTTACACTCTTTATTAAAACAATTACTATAAATAAAATTGCTTTAAGTTCATCTATATCTCGCTACAGATGACACTGGGTCAGGTCGGAGATCTCCAACGCAGCTCTTACAAAATCAGTCACATTATGCTGACATGACAAAGTCAATGGATAAGGAATGCAATCTTAGCTCTTACAAAATCATGCTGACAGACAAAGTCAATGGATAAGGAATGCAATCTTTGGATCCTTCATTATAAATATAAAATGTATTCATTCATTTCATTACCAGTTTGCTATGATTCCTTCCCACGAGTGGATTTTCTATAGATTCACTCCTGGGGAATTAGCTAGGATTGATCTTCGTGTAAGACGTTGCCTCCGTGAAGGAAGACGCATTTTAGCACAGTTTTTCTTAGAAGGCAACATTACCATCAGTCTTTGCACTTGTTGTTCTGGTGGGACAACTAATTTTGTCAGGAGAGTCAGACGGTGTATTAACAACAATTTTAATGTAATTTTAGAACTCCGCCTGACAATTACACCTTCTCCACCAGAAGAAATATAAGGTAATATATTTTTTACATTATATATAATAAATTTACAATTCTTTGCTGATGGCTACACTTTTTTATATTTCTTAAACTAAAAACACTAGCAATTAAAATTAAATAAATAAACTTACTTTTGTAATGCGTTCATTAATCTGCAATCCATAATCTGTAAACATATCAGATTTTAAATTTATACTAAAAACAGTAGCAATTAAAATGAAATAAATAAATTTACTTAGAACATAACCATACCAAAATAAATTATACACTTAAAATCAGTTATAAGCAAAAGACCATTTTATGAACTAATAACATACTATGTACCATTCAATTCACTATGTAGTTATTAACGGAATTACAAGTTGTTCTTTTATCTGTTTAATTATCTTTTTACAAAATAGGAAAAAACCAGCTTTACACTGATGGTCATATGCACTGAATATCTTATATTGCAATGAATCGAGACATCAAACCAAAGAAGTGAGTAACCTATCAGTTGTCAGCCAAGCCCTTGATATTTTTTCATTATACATATGGTATTTGTTTGCTATTATTTAAAACCCCTTCATCATATTAAAATTGTATGCATTCTTTGTAAGAAATTATTTTTGAACTAAACTGAAGTATTTTAGATGAGAAATAGCTTGCTTTGATTTTGTTGTTGTAGATATGCTACCTAATCATGGATCTCCTGCAGGCTTATTAGTTTTTAAAAAAGAAATATCTTTCAAGAACAGTAACAGGTTAATAAAAAATAAATATGTCAGTCAGTTTTTATCTGTAATTATAAAAAAAGTCTTAGTAGAAAATAATTTCAAAGTAGTTTTAAAGTTGAGCTCATGAAAACTAAATGCAAAATTTAAAAAGAAAAAACTGTGTACCTAACTCCCAAGTTGTTTATAGATTGTTAATTTCTTTTGGATTAATTTTAAAAATAATTTTCTTCATTATTTAAAATTAGAATCTACTATATTATTTAATCTTATTGGTGACTAATTTTTGTATTTTAAACAGAGGAAGAGTATGTTGACGAAGTTGTGCCAGCCTTAATGATCCAGTCAATCTCAACTATGACTGAAGCTCAGAAGCACATGTACAATCAGTGTGACAAAGAACCACAGTTCTCGTGTGAATTATGTCCTTACAAAGCTAACCGGAAAACCTCACTTAATTCCCATATTGTATTCGGCAAGATCTCTGAACTCGACCGTTGGCGCGCTATCATATCGCTTGACCCTATTGTCAGGCGGCGCGCGCTTTATCAGCCCAAACATAAAATTGTATTATTGTTTGATGTTATTTAAATTTTGTAAATAATATCCTTTTTAATTTAGGTTTCAAAAGGTTGTAAGGTAAACGTTTAATTAATGTATTATACATTAAATTATTCTCTTCAAGGTTGTTGTAATTTTGTTTTTAATGCTAGTTGGTTGATAGTTAAATATTTATTCTAATTCTGTCCTTCCACGTACACTTAGAAAGGATTTGTCTATAAATGTTTATGTTTTTAGTTTTAAATGCTATGTCTTGAATTTCATTTGTAGTATGTTTAATATAAGTGCTTTCTACCCAAATATTAAATTTTATTGCAATCAAAATATTTACTTGCTGTTAAATGACTTGAATAAATTTATCTTTAACTGAAGATGAAGAATTTTTGAGAAAGAATGTCTTTAAATTTCCACGAAATTGCTGTTTCTATTTCTACAAATGTATATAATACTGATGTTGCATTAAGACGATTAGTTTTACCCCTAGGATTTCTCACTGATACGTTGTCTTCAAATGTGTTTATCATATTATCTAGATGTGTTTGGAATTTCGTCTGTTTCCATTGGTTCCACTGTTATCAATCTACATTGTTTAAAAGACAAATGATGATCCATATGTAATATTTAAAATTCGTTTGACCTGCTCAGTCATAACTCATTGAAATCTTAGTCCAGTACCTGTCTTGTGTAACTGTACATTAACTTTTTTAAGTTACCTAGTTGTTAAATTTAAAGCTTTCTTGTTATAAATCTGTATCTCCAATTTATCAAAGTTCTAACCTGACTTGTTTTAACTTATATAAGTTTGCATTACTTAATGCACGATAGAGTCAAATTTAATTTGATAAAAATAATTTGCCAAAAAATTCTTTTACTTTCATGGAACTTTCATCCAGTATTATATATTTCTCTGTGTATTTATGGTCTTAAATTGTTAATGTATATATTATTAAAATTACCTAATTCCATTTATTGTTGTTTGTTTGATAATTATAATTTTATTTTTTAATACATTCTTTGCCCTCTTATATTTTCTTAAAATTTCTGCTTTTTTTTTGTAATAATTATATATTGTAACATTACTAACAAGGTTAATAATGTATAAAATAGCAAATAGTATTTAATACAACATAAATGTTAAATTATAATTGAACTTATTCTTTATTTATTTTTTTCCTATATTAAAACTTTTTTCTAACAAAGTTAATAATGTATAAAATAGCAAATAGTATTTAATACAACATAAATGTTGAATTATAATTGAACTTATTCTTTATTTATTTTTTCCTATATTAAAACTTTTTTCTAACAAGGTTAATAATGTATAAAATAGCAAATAGTATTTAATACAACATAAATGTTGAATTATAATTGAACTTATTCTTTATTTATTTTTTCCTATATTACAATTTTTTTTAACAAGGTTAATAATGTATAAAATAGCAAATAGTATTTAATACAACATAAATGTTGAATTATAATTGAACTTATTCTTTATTTATTTTTTCCTATATTAAAACTTTTTTCTAACAAGGTTAATAATGTATAAAATAGCATATAGTATTTAATACAACATAAATGTTGAATTATAATTGAACTTATTCTTTATTTATTTTTTCCTTTACATACCTTATGGTGTGTCTAAATGACTATAAGATTCATAATAATTAATTTTTTAAACAAACTACTATATATTGTTGAATATTTAAAATAAATACGTTGATAATCTAATAATGTAGTTGTAATTATTTATCCGTTTATGTAAATTTTAATAATAATATATATTTATTAATTTGCCTCACATTTGCTCAGATTGCACAAGTTTTTAAATTTTTGAAAAGGAGGAATTTTATATTTTATGAGAAATTACAAACTTTTTAAGAAACAAGAGGTAAAAGTTTTGTATAAAGCACCATTAATGAATATATGAATGTTAAATAAACATTCAAGATCTAACAGCTGATTTTTTCAAGATTTGTGTGGCTTTGGGTGGGAACCTAATGTTCAATTTGTAATACTATTACATTTTCTTATACAGCAAACACTGAACCAAGATTTCTTACTAAATAACCCATAAATAAAATAAAAGTTTGCAAATGTGCTTAGTCAGTTAATTAAAGGGTGAAGCTAAAGAATTTGTTAATAAAAATATTAAGTTAGATTTGGATTATCCAGTGTATTAAACAAAGAGACAAATAGTAAGTTTTACATTTAAATTTATCATCTAAAGAAGCTAAACTAATTTAAAACTTTAAAAATATACTCTGTGATTCCCTATGTTCTGATGCAGTCTCAACTATCTACGGAGAGGGCTCCGGGTCACGTTGATTCGATAGTGACACTTTGTATGCTGCGCGATAACTTTTTATTGCCGTAAACGTTTAATATATCACCAATCCAGATATGTAGAACTGCAAGCTCTAATGTTTACCATTTCTTTAAAAAATTTATAATGCGAATACTAATAAAAGTATCATTATATTTACTTAGCTAAGTTTAATTTATTTTACTATCATTTTTATTACAGCTTCATTTGTATCATTAAACCGAATATATGTAGGCAAAAGAAGTACATACTTTTTAAAGTCTAACAAACAATGAAATTAAGGGACATAGAGTTGAATCAAAAACACGTATTATTGGTCTGATTTTCAACTAATTGACAAGCCTGATACTGAGTTCTCTCCCTTATACTACATACGGACACTGACAAAATTGAACTTGGATGGATTTTTCATAAACAAGAAACGTTTCATCTTAAACAAAGGGCATATGTATGCACTCAAGGATACAAAAGTGTAGAAGAACGATTTGCATATCTGAAATGAAATGTATATTGAATTAAACATCTATATTGTATTATTCCATTTTTTATATTGTTTTTTCCCGTTCAAAGTGAGCCGATGAGTTTAGTTTTTATTTAATGAGTAAATCAGTATCAAAGGTATAACTTTTTTTATTTTTTTAAAGTTATTTGAAAGTTCGATTTTTTCAATACGTGTTTGTGATATTTATGTTGAAATTATAAGAAAAGACTAAATTATCAACATAATATACAACATTTAATACACTATAAAGTTATTAATGGTTCATTGTTGTTTTATTTACTCAATTATCTTTACAAAGTAGGAAAAAACAAATGTTTAACCAAAAGTGTCATTTATATTTTAATCGTTATATATTATATTAGTTTAGACATTTATGAAGATTCTTTCTTGGAGACATTAAACGTTTTTATCCATTTAATATTCACATAACTACAAGCTCTAATGTGTTTAACATATTAGATTAAGATTTTACTTAAAGCTCTTGTGCGTAAGATCCTAATGGAAATCTGAAATGAAATGTATAGAGAATTTCACATCTATAGCCTATTGTAATATATTAGAGAAAATAAACTATTATTTTCAATTCTATATTTATACACTCACATAAAAAAAAAAAAAATCTTCTCAATAGAAGGACTTAAGTATGCAAATGATGAATAACGTTTTGTTTAACAAGTCTGAAATGAAATGTGTATCAAATACGTAAATCGATGATTCATCAGTTCAAAGGTTGTAATGATGTAATCTAGGTAAAGGTTACTTTTTAACATTGGTGAAAAAATAAAGTAAGTCATAAATTATAATCTAATTATTATTTATTATAATTTTTATCATTAGATGATGACTTATATACACTGCAAACACTCAATGTGCTGTCTGATTTTTCAGTTTTCATATTAAGAAGTTTCAATTTTTCATTAGCACGAAACATATCAATAAGCCGTCTAGTATCAGGTCTTCGATCCTCTTCAGGTAAATTATAAACTTTTACAGTATCAGAAAATTGAACTTTCTTCATTGTTTCAAAAGTTGCAGTCTGTATCCTAGGTTAACGAATAATTTTTCACTATAGTAGTATTTCATATACGTATCCTTCCATGAAGTAATGGTAGAAATTCTTCTTTACTAACACTTTCCTTCTTACAATATAAAAACCAAAAATATTTGCACTCAATACAACTGACAGTCTCCAAAGGAAGATCGAATAACAACTCTAATTTAAGATTGAATGGAAGCTTCTGAGGTAAACGCATCATCATTTTTCATAATGTCTTCTTTAGCCTTACTGCTGAATCTAGAATTAAACTCGTTATTTATCGCTGGCAAGCACCTTATCAATTGTAACCATTGGTCCGAATCCAATTTTATTACTTCACGTTCACTTTGTATCATAACATATGTCTTATCAGAATTGTTTCTGACTAAAGCACGTAATTTATTTCCTATTATTGTAAATAAAGTTTCATATTGAAGATTTCCATCATCATCATGTGAATAGATCTTGTGAGTTTCCATGTTGTCGTGACGGTGTCTAAGATAAGACTGAGTTCACTTTTATACTGAATCCGAAACCATAGATTCATCTTCCGATTCTTCTACACTTTGTGAAACGGAAAATTCTTAAAAATATTATATTGTAATTCTAATGGTAATTTTTCTATATGATTTTCTAAAGACATAATTAAATTATTGTCTGCTACAATTAAGTAGAATATTGATACTTAAATCGTTTCCAAAATTCTTCATCAATTGCGTCAAAACTATCAGGTTTATTATCATTATTCTTTTTTCGTTTCCAATATTCTTCAGCAATTGTTTTAAATCCATAAACATGTCTCATTTCATTTAACATAGAATTCCACATTTCTTTCCAAGTAAAATCACAGTAGTATGCATAGTATGCATCTTTCCATGTTTTTTTAGAAGGATACCACTTCACATTATTCTTTTTACAATATAAATACCAAAAATAATCATCTTCAATGAAACGCACTTTGTGAAACGGTAAATTTACTAAAATATTATATTTTAATTCTAATGGTAATGTTCGTATATGATCTTCTAAATACGTATTCCGCTTTTTTCTGACAAACCGAGATCTTCTCTTCTTCATCACAATTTGTACACAAACAACTCATGAATACTGATTCAGCCTTGAAATCTTGATGTATTTATACCAATAAAATGACGTCAATTGAACATGTGTCTGACCACGTGTTAGACGACTACTATAATGTAAATACTCTTTCTAGAATTTGAAGTCTGACAACTATAACATATCTTTAAGTATCCCCCGACAAACGTCTTGACCAATATTCTAATAAATCAGACGTTCTGTTTCTTGACGATGACGGCAATGTTGTTGATGATACTTTTGGATGTTGCACATGTTCACCTCCATGTCCGACATGAGTTTGATTCCTATACCACCTAGTGTCACCCGTTGTCCACGTACTAGAAGAAATAAATTTGCTTTGTTCAGGTTTTCTTCCTTCTCTAAATATTCTCTCGTAATATGTTTGATAAGCTGATATTGTTGGATCGGTTATCGGACGTCGACTGTTGTTTTAATCTTGATTTGATTGACCCTGAGCAGGAGCACGGTGTGCCATGGTTTACGTATAACGAACGACTAACAACTCGGTCTGAGCAAAGCTAGAACAAAAAATCATACGTATTTACTATAGTATAATGCAAACACGAGCCGCCTGACACTAGGGTGAAGCGATATGATAGCGCGCCAACGGTCGAGTTCAGAGATCTTACCAAGTTCTGTTCTCCTAATACTTAACGACCATTTTAACGTATTTATTGTCAACACGTAAAAAAGGATAACGAATTTAAATTAATATTCCTGTAACACCGAAAAACGTGTTTGTATTTAATATAATATAATTTTATAATCATATATGTATTTATTATAGTATAATGTAATAAATCGTGTGAGTTGGCAGCACTGTATTTTTTTGCAATTAATCATGTGAGTTGGTAACACTGTGGAAAAAAAAATAGTTAGTACATTTTAAGAAAAAACAGATTTTTTTGCATCAGCTGATACTAGCAGACGACAAACCAGAGCGCGAAAACGGCGTGACGTGACACCAAAACAACACTGACCTAGGACAACGTCGCGGGGGGTCCACGTGGTGCTGATAAAACTAGTAAACAATAGTAAACTTGACCTCAAGGTCAACACGTGGCTGATAACAGTAGTAAACAATAGTAAACTTGACCTCAAGGTCAACACGTGGCTGATAACAGTAGTAAACAATAGTAAACTTGACCTTAAGGTCAACATGTGGCTGATAACAGATAAGCGGTGACCTTTGACCTTCCCAGAACCCTTCACTTATACTACTAATAAGATAGGTATTTTAGATAGTTTTATTAGCAATAGTAAAGGACTAAATAATGAAATATCAATGATATGCTTATCTGAACACTGGCTTAATGAAGATATGCCCAATCTAGCATGTCCAAAAGATTTCTACTGTGTATCCGATTTCTGTAGAAAAGATCACAGAAGAGGTGGTACCTCTATTCTTATTAACAAAAAATTAAATTCTAAAAAAATTTATATCAACTTTTTGCTCAGAACCTAATTTTGAAGCATGTATGGCTGCTGTTGATAGCCTTAAAGTTATAGCAGTTTCAATTTATCATTCACCTGCAGGTGACCCAAATATCTTTCTAGAAACACTGGAGAAATTTTTTACTTTCATCTCTTCATTTCGTGGCTATTCAATTGTAATGGGAGGTGACATAAATGCTAGCTTTTACATAACATCCCACAAAAAAACAACAAGGGAATTTTTAAATATTTTAAGGCAACATAATTATTTTTTATCAACGATAAACCAATCCGAAAAAACCATTGCCTTGATAACATATTTTCAAATTGCCCAGATCTTGTAATCTCATGTAACATCTTTAACTTTCCTTTTTCAGATCATGATGGTCTTATCTTAAGTATTAAAACTAATACTTTTTCAAAAATATCTAAACACTTGAAAAGAACCAGAGAACAATCTGCACCATTTGTAATCAGTTTCTTAAGTCATCAATTGATGATCTGATCAACAGCCTTTTGTCCCATGATTGGAATCCCTTACTTAAGAATGAAAAAACTTGAAGTGCGCAACAATTTTTCAAGCATTTTTTTCAGTTATAATTAATAACTTGACATTTTTTTCTGTATTAAAAAAAACAGTGTTCCACAGGTAAATATATCAAAAATAACATTGAATGGTATACAAGGGAACTGGCCCAAATGAAAGAGAGACTTTTATTTCTTGACAAATTGGTGAAGAATTCTAGTTATGACAGGCTTCATGCTGAATATGCTAATCTTAAACAACTTTATAAACAGTCAATCAAAGACGCTAAACTGGCTCACAATGCAGAAAAGATAGAAAATAGTAAAAATAAATGTAAGGCTGCATGGAACTTAATAAAAGAAAATATAAATAACTAATCTTCACAAACAGACATACATATTAGCCCAGACCAGTTTAATAATTTTTTTATTAATTCAATTAAATAAATAAAAGACAATATTAAGAATCCCAACAATATCAATAGCATAAGCTTAGTCAAAAATCATCCTGTCAAGAGAAATAAATTTTATTTTATGAAAGTCTCAGTTGATAATGTCACTAACGCTGTTAAAAGACTAAAAAATTCTGAAAGCAAGGATATTTATAATTTATCAAATAACATGTTTAAGAAGATTAGTCATATAATTTTGAATCCTTTAACCACATGTATAAATAAATGTATGAAAGAGGGTATTTTTCCAGACGAACTGAAGTTGTCCAGACTATGCCCAATCTTTAAGAAAGGGTCAAAACAACTTCCTGAAAGTTATCGCCCTATATCCATTGTACCAGTGATATCCAAAATTATAGAAATTATAGTACATGATCAACTTGTCACCTATCTGGAAAACAATAATTACCTGAATTCATCACAGTTTGGTTTTAGAAGAAATAAATGTACAATTGATGCAGTTGATGCACTAGTCAGGGAAATTGTAAAGCTTTTGAGAGTAAGGCCTTTGCTCAAGCCACTCTCTGTGACTTGAGCAAGGCATTTGTTGTGTTGAACATGATGAGTTAATCTTAAAACTAAACTACTATGGCATAACTGGTATTTCTGCTAAGTTTTTTCAAGACTATTTAAAAAATCGTAGACAAAAGGTTTTAATTAATGGAAACTGGTCCATTGAACTAGTCCTATAGAACTAGTCCACACTAGAGTGTGGAGTACCCCAAGGGTCGGTGTTGGGACCCCTGCTATTTTTACTATACATAAATGACCTTCCAAGTGCTATTAAAACCAAATCCTTTTTGTATGCAGACGATACAACATTCTTAAACAGTAACACAAACTTCAACACTTTACAAGACATTGTACATGAAACACTTGATGAAGCATCTTTGTGGTTTAGGACAAATGGCCTTTTATTAAATGAAACTAAAACCCAAAATATCATGTTCAGTTTAAGACAGAGTCCTGCAAATAACTTACCTAATGATTTCCTTCCCAGTGTTAAATTTCTAGGTATTCATATTGATTGTAACTTATCATGGAACTCTCACGTTGAGTATATTTCTAAAAGATTATCTAGAGTAATCTTTTTACTTAAACGCTTAATGGACAGTGTCTCGGAAAGTTATGTAAAAACCGCATACTATGCTTTTTTTCAATCTATAATTAGATACGGACTTATAATATGGGGCTATAGTACTAAAGTTAGTGACATTCTTATTTTACAAAAGAAGGCCATTAGACTGATAAGTAAAGCACAACCATTGGACCACTGCAAACCACTTTTCATTGAGCTCGAGTTTCAAACTGTTATAAATTTGTATATTTTTTATTTAATGTCATACATTTTAAAAAATAGTCCATCCCTCATTCTTAGCAGCAGCATTCACAGTTATAATACTAGAAATAAAAACAATATTGCCATAGAGTTTTGCAGACTGAGTAGAACCCAACACAGTCATGTTTTTATTTCCCAGAAGATTTATAATAAATTAAAAGATTTAGTTAATAAATATCCGACAACACTTTTTAAAATCAAACTGTATAACTGGTTGCTAAAAAATCCATTTTATGAACTAGGGGAGTTTTTCAGTATGCAAGATATTAGTTTCTAGATTGTTGAACCTGTACTTTAGAATCATACCTGTTATGTAAATTACTGTTTACTTAAATGACCGTTTGTTAACCATGTTTGTCATTCTAGGTTGAATAATGTATATGTGCAATATGATTGTTTTGTTTTGACTATGTCTGTTAGATGTATATGCGACTGTGTCAATGCTTTATGTAAAACGACAATAAAGATTATTTATTTATTTATTTAAAAACAAATTATTCATTTTTGTTTTCAAAGGCAATATCTGCAATTTGCTCTTCTGTTTCAATGTTGTCATCGTTATTGAAGTGCCAAAAGCTAAGAAGCAATTGAAAACAGTTCCTGCTCATGACCTTATTAGTGACATAGTTTTTATACATAATATTCTGTAACCAATAATCTGTGATACGCAGTAAGGAATTTAAACTCATCTATACTAAAATTCCAATGAATTTTGTAATTTCTTCAATATCTTTTTTCTTCCAACTATTCAATCTACTACTTTGGTTTAATCTTAACTGAGAAATGACTTTTTGAGCATGATTATTTGTTTCCAAGCCCTTCAAATGTAGAATATCATCATTCAGAAATAGATTATAGTAAACTATAGACTTAACTTAACTCATGTGGTAAGTTAAAAGCAAAGTTACTCACAGAAGTACATGGATTTCCTGTTGCCTGCCTTGAATATTGATTTGAAATAAAACCCACTCAACAGTATCTTCTTGGTTGTTTGCTGCTGTATTTGTATCTATAGTATTGTTTTCTGGCTCAATGTGCATCTCATCTCCACTAACACCTAGATTGTTAAAGTCACTGTAATCACAGGTATCGTTTCACTTGGCAAAAGTTTGGATCTTCATCCGTGTCATCAATGTCTCTTTCGTCACCTAAGTCATAACAAAGATCTGGACGAACTGGCTCACTTGACATCTTTTTTTTATCTTAAAAAAAAAAAAAAAAAAAAAAAAAAAAACAAAGTACATACATAGTACATGGTATATACATGGATACATAAAGTAAAACATTTATGTCATCTTCATCTAACTGGTCATTCATATTGCTAACTAATATATACACTATTAGGCCTACCAACTGTACTAATATAACACTATTAATAACTATATTGATATATAAAAAAACTTCTGAATTACTAACAATATAATAAAAATTAATCAATATTTATTTGAAAACCAATGTATGAAACACACAGTACTGTAGAGCGGTAAAGCAAGAGTGACAGTTGACAGTCTTGCAAACGTTCCTGTGCGAAAAAGGTGGGAGTGCTTTGTAATTGGCAAGCTCAGCTCTATCATGTGCAATAGATATGTGCAGGGAAAACTGCTATTGGCTCGAGAAACGAAACATCAGAAAGGAACAGCTACTGCTAAAATACTGTAATGCAGTGTCATACTAATGAGAGACTTTTGTTCCTCTATAGAGACAACCTCAGTGATGTCTAGGCTTCACAAAGTTCACAGGGGCTAAGGACCCTGGGGGAAGACTGGGACCCCTCATTAAAGAGGATGGGGAGTGGAACAGATCTGAAGAAGAGACCTTGCAACTTTTATTTGAGACTCACTTCCCGGGATCCGTCGAGGAACCGGCGGCGGGCTCCCCCACTTTGGTGAGGCGGGCTTGCACTGGGGTCTCGCACGGGGACTGGAGTGAGGTAAAGAATGTTGTCACAGAGCAAAGGATTAGGTGGGCAGTTGAGTGCTTCGCCCCCTTCAAGAGTGCTGGGCCGGATGGTATCCTGCCTGTGCACTTGCAGAGGGGTCTGGAGTCGCTCCTACCTCACCTGACTACAACTTGTAGGGCTTCCTTGGCCTTGGGTTTCATCCCAAGGCTGTGGAGGACCGCAAAAGTTGTATATATTCCCAAATCTGGAAGGGGTACACATTCCAGACCTAAAGATTTTAGACCGATCAGCTTCATGTCTTTTCTATTAAAGACATTGGAGAGGCTGGTCGACAGGCATATGAGAGACGGGGTATTGAGAGATAACCCACTCCATACAAACCAACACGCATACATGGCTGGGAGATCTGCGGAGTCGGCTCTTCATAGACTCGTCACGAGGGTTGAGGGGACGATCCGGCAGAGGAGCTAGCCATGGGTGTTTTCACGGACATAGAGGGGGCGTTCAATAATGTCTCCCTACAGTCTATGATCGCTGCTGTCTTTAGGACGGGCGTCAAGGGGATTATTGCCAGATGGATTGAAGCCTACCTACGCAGCAGAATGGTTAAGGCAACATTGAACGAAGCGTCGGTTCAGGTTGTTGTCGGAAGCAGCTGCCCCCAAGGGGGCGTCCTTTCCCCTCTCCTGTGGTCCTTGGTGGTTGATGACCTACTAAGGGCGCTGAACGGGATGGGGGTATATGCTCAGGCATACGCAGACGATGTGTGTATACTGGGCGCTGGTAAGTTTGCCAGCACGGTGTCGGACATCGTCCAGGCTGCCTTGAGATACCTAGAAAGGTGGTGTAGGGACAAGGGGCTCTCTGTTAATCCTAACAAGACAGAACTTGTACTTTTCACTAGGAAGAAGAAGCTGGATGGCCTATACATGCCCACCATGGGAAATATGGAGCTAAGAGCTACAGAGTCGGTTGAGTATCTGAGGGTTATCCTGGATGCTAAACTGAACTGGCTCAAGCACCTTCAGGAGAAAGCCAGGAAGTTCAGAATAGCTTTTTGGGCTTGTTGGAGGGCCATTGGGACAACGTGGGGTCTTAAACCAAACATGGTCTACTGGCTATACACGAGTGTACTTCGGCCCTCATTATGTTATGCGGCTGTTGTCTGGTGGCCGGCCATGGCACAGAACAGTGCAAGACTAACTCTAGACAGATGCCAGAGAATGGCGTGCCTGGGAATTACAGGCGCAATTAGAACAACCCCATTGGCGGCGATGAAGGTCCTCACTGGGCTCCGCCCAATGGACCTGTTTGTAAAAGGGAAGGCTTGTAAAGCGGCCTTTAGAATAAGGACGACTGGTGGCAGGTTGTCTGGCCAACCAGGTCTCCATGGGGATATACTATCTGGGGACATTGGTCTGGACCCGTTGATTTCGATGGGGACAGACTTAATGGTACCTAGGTACAGAATTGACAGGCGGGTCAGGGCCTTCCTTCCAAGCAAAGATTAGTGGATGGGGAGTAACGAGCCCGCACAAGTCAAAGGAAGCGTCTGGTATACAGACAGCTCACTTATAGAAGAAGGTGCGGGTGCTGGGATGTACGGGAGGGGGGCACGGAAGGTTGTGTCTTTACCTCTAGGGGCCCATGCAACCGTCTTCCAGGTGGAGGTGATGGCTATCATGATAGCTACACAAGAAGAAATGCATCTGGGTGGTTTCGGAGGAGTAGTCTCAATCTGCTCGGACAGCCAGGTGGCGATAAAGGCGATCATGGCACCACGTACCAGCTCTAAGCTGGTATGGGAGTGACAGGGGATCCTAGAGACTCTTTGCCAGCGTAAACAGGTGAGACTCATATGGGTCCCTGGGCATGCTGGTATTGATGGGAGTGAGAGAGCCGATGCACTGGCTAGGAGAGGGGCAAAGTGCCCGCTGCTGGGGCCGGAGCCGGCTCTTGGTATTCCTCTTCAAAAGGTAAAAAGAAAAATTGACAGGTGGACCTCTGAGGAACACGATAGTAGATGGAGGACCGAGTCCGGGCTCAGGCAGTCTCGTGCTCTTATCCAAGGACCGGATCGCAGGTACAGCAGAGATCTGCTGAGCTGTAACCGGGCCAAGGTGAGGGCGGTTACGGGAATGCTGACCGGACACAATCTTCTCAACAGACATATGAAGAGTATGGGCCTAACAGAGGACTCCACATGCAGGCTCTGTGAGGAGGATGAGGAGAGCTCCATACACATCTTTTGTCATTGTGGAGCTCTCTCATCTCTTAGGTATAGGACTCTGGGTGCTGCTTTTCTGGAACCAGAGGATATTAAAAGTGCTACACTCGGGGAGATCATGTCCTTCATAAGGGGGACTGGTCTCTTGTGACACTGTCGGGCTCGGGGCGCAAAGGGCCATGGAGTCTAGGCGCGGTGGGCTTGGCGACAGGACCACAACCCGGTGTATCTAATCTAATCTATTGTAATCAGTACGACATGAGTACTACGGATGCAAAATGGAATTGAAAATTCTTCTGCCGTACCAATTGGTCTGATTTTTATTTTTGGTAAAAATAAATTTGTATGTCTTGATTTACATTATACATACCATATACAAGCTAAAATAGCTCATATGTCATCAAAATGTCATTCTGTTTATGTTGGCAATCATACGTTAAATCACTACATTTTTCCTTGGCAGTTAAAGTGTCAATAGATATATTAATCAAAATATACATATATCTAAATTTTGTAATACAATTTTTTTATTTATTTATTTATTTATTTTTTTTTTCTTTTTGTGTTAGAAAACATAAATACCATATACATATTTAGCTTATTGATTGTAGTATATCTTGAAAGTAAATTTAATTATGTAAAGAGCCTAAAAATTTCAATAGTTTTGCATTAAAAATATTTAACTTATTAATAAAACTTTAAAAAATTACTTAAGTGTGTTAAAGGTGATTTATTGGAAATCCTTGTACACGTAACATTACGAGTCTTTAATAAAATAAAATGACAATTTTACTGTAATTGCAACTTATTAATTTAAAAACAAACAAGCATAATAACATATGGTTCAATATTTACAATATATACAGTTTATTTTTTTTGCATGCGTATATATTAGAGACATGCGCAGCAGCATGTACATCTTGTCCGGACTTTATACAAGCTGTGCGAGACCTCCGCTTCTTTCCCTCAGGATCATTGTCCACTAAACACATCTGGGGACAATATACATTTCATCTAAGAACATAACACAATAACAAACACCTATAACCTCAAACCATCTGACAATGACAATAATCGACGTCAAAACATTGCGTCATTAGTTGAACAGACACCACTGCCTTCCAAATAAGTATTACGTTTTCTTTTAAGTTTGATATTTAACATGCATTTTACAAATTAAATTAAACATTTTTTAATTAAATTAGATATATTTCTCAACTAATATGTGGATGTTTGCATTTTTTTAACCAAAATAATAACGTTGCAATAAAATTATCACTCAATAACAAAATATCATTGACTATCACTTTTTGGTCATATAGCCAACAGCTATATATCGTTGTTTATCAGTTTTCAGTGAGTCTTGCTACAACGCCAAAGGGTTAAAGTGCTGAACTCGAGATAGTTAATGACATATAATAAAACACTATTGACTACCCCATTTATCAATTTACTGAATTTATTTACTAGGCAAATCATTTACAAATGTTGAAAATTCACAAGATTGTTTAGAGAACCTTAAATTTGTTATATAAATTATATTGACATTTCAGTAAGCTATTTTGTATATAGTCTTTACAGAAAAGTGCGGATTCCTGAAGTTTTAAAAATAGAATCAGCAACCTCTTTATTGAAGCAAAGTCAGACTCAATAAAATGCTATTTCTTACATATGACACTGCAAAGGACATTATAAATAATCTATGATTTGACTCTATTGTATAGAGGTAGTAGGAGTATTTTTCAAATTTGAACATTAAGACTTACAAAATATCAATCAGAAAGCATTTGTGGTATATTGTCAAAATTTATAAGAAAAAAAAAGCAACTAACCAAAATGAAACATACAAAATTCCCTATAAGAGTAATAAAATATATATTTCTATCAAGTACCTAATATGCAACTATAGTGATTTCAATATTGAATGCTAGTTTGATTTGGTATAATCTTGTACATACTACCATTAAAAAGTCTTCTCTTCTTATACTTTAACTCTCAAATATTTCAATATATTACATCACTTAAATATACATAACTTGTATGTAATTTACAACCATTCTTTTTTTCCAATGATACATATAGATTTTGGAGTTATTATGCTTTGTTTAAATGAGGTATTGGCCTCCAAGAAAACATAATAGTTGCTTTTATAAATTACTGCAAGATTAATATCCTTTAACATTCTGCAGAATTCTCCACAGTTTTTTCCACATCTCAAAATACTTATGAATTAGATATTATTACTTACCTAGTAAGTTATGTACAAGGGTAATTTTTAAAGTAAAAAGCATTACGTTTCACATCTCTACCGATGCCGGTTGTATGGTTATACTGCTTTGTTCGTCGCAATGTCAATCAATAATTACGCCGACTGTGAAGTACGCTCAGTTATTCGGTTTTTAAACGCAAAAAATGTTCGTCCTACTGAAATTCACCGGCAGCTTCTTGAAGTTTACGGTGAGGGTGTTATGAATGATGGAAATGTGCGAAAATGGTGTAGGATTTTTAATGAAGGAAGGACAAGTGTTCATGACGAAGAATTACCTGGACGGCCTACTGTCATCAATGGAGCGGCCGTAGATAAGGAGCTAAGGCGCTGGCTTGCCACGCTACCGGTCCGGGTTCGATTCCCGATGTGACCACTAATAGATTTTGCCCTGCCGCTCCTGTGGTTCGGAAGTCACGTAAAGCCGTTGGTCCCCAGGTTAAGTGTTAGAGAGGGCTCTTTAGCCCTAAATTCGCCTGGTAAAATAAGACAAACTTTAACTTTTTTTTAAGAGTTGGCACAAAAAGTTTATGAGGAAATTCGCCAAAATCGGCGCTTCACAACTGACGAACTTAGTCAGAAATTTCCCAAAGTTTCAAGATCAGTAGTTTACTACAATGTTACTGATAGACTGCATTACAAAAAAATGTGTGCAAGATGGGTGCCAAAAATGTTGATACAAGAACACAAAGCAAAGCGTATGGCATATTCTTTGTTCTTTTTGGAGCGCTATCACAGAGATGGCGATGAGTTCGTAAGTTACATTGTGACCGGTGATGAAACGTGGGTTGCATACTATACTCATCTGTCAATCCAGTGAATGGTATCATTCAAACTCCCCGACGAAACCAAGAAAATTCAAGCAAGAACCTTCAACAAGAAAAATCATTGCCACGGTTTTTTGGGACCGAAAGGGCATTCTTCTAATAGACTTTCTGCCACGAGGAATGACAATAAATGCTGAAAGATATTGTAAAACATTATTTAAGCTTAGGTGAGCTATTCAAACCGCCGGCGGGACCTGCTCTCTAGCGGCGT
Source organism: Stictocephala bisonia (assembly GCA_035578905.1). Taxonomy (NCBI): domain Eukaryota; kingdom Metazoa; phylum Arthropoda; class Insecta; order Hemiptera; family Membracidae; genus Stictocephala; species Stictocephala bisonia. Next base: position 154,361 of record JAQJVL010001072.1, on the reverse strand, counting down.
CATTCTGCTTCATGACAACGCTCGGCCTCACGTTGCGGCAAGGACACAGACGCAACTGGACAAGTTTCGTTGGGAAATACTGGATCATCCACCATACAGTCCTGACTTAGAACCATCGAATTGTCATCTTTTTCCAAAACTTACGGAATTTCTTGGTGGAAAGCACTTGGAAAATGATGACATGTTAAAAAACCCAGTTACGAACTGGTTTAACAGTCAGGTGGGAGAGTTATTTGATGATGGGATCCAAAAGCTGGTACCACGACTTCAAAAATGTGTCATTGTTAATGGTGACTATATAGAAAAGTGAACAAATGTTCATATTTTAGTTTGTGATATCATTTATATCCATAAATAAAGTTTCTCTTACACTATTTAAAAACGGTTTTTACTTTAAAAATTACCCTCGTAATTTACCACTTACAGGCTGCGCAGATATCTTTAGTTTAACACTAATTTAAATAAATAAAATATACTAAACTGAACATCAAAATTAATCTTTGATGCTATCATACAGTGATTAGAACAACTTAATTTCCACAGTCAAAAAAAGGCAGATTTAAAAAAAAATGTACCCCAGTAATTTTGGTAATAATCTTTTTTTACTAAAAATGTTTCAAAAGTTAAAATTAGAATCAATTGTTTATTGTTTTTCAAATTATTCTAAGCACAAACGAAGACTACAAAATTATTTATTTGGTTAGTGATCATTACTATCAATTTACTAGAATTGATAGTATTGTTATACTATCAATTTACTAGAATGACATTACTAGTGTATGTAGAGACACTAGTATCTCACTATGAAAGAATATCTCACTATGAAACATTCAGAAATATTTATAAAAGTTTTTTTAAATTCATTAACAAGATGGTAACCTTTAACGATCAAGACGGAAATCAGATTGCACAAGGCTTATACGATTTCCTACAACCTTGTTCTCTTGTTTCCTTTCTTCATCTAGAAGCTTTATCTTATAAAACGGGATTTATAAAAAAAAGCCTAAATATTTCTGAACATAATATATCTTCTACTATAAACTAACCTGGTCTGTTTCCATTTTGTAGAATTAATTGTGTTTACTGGAATATTATCATTAGTATATTAAGAACAGCATTGTTATGAGAGAAGACATTCGTAATATCAACTTATGTAATTCAAGATAGTACATCAACTTAAATAACCTCTTTGGAGGTAACATATCATACATTGAGGAAACAAATTATATTGATTGTGTTTGATTTCAGCTAAAGTGTAGTTTCATTTCAGGAAGGCAGCATCTGACCCGAACACAACCAAGAAATTGGACGAGTATGAAATCATTGTTAAAATACTGTCCAACAAAGGAAAAGATTAAAACATGGATGATGCCCATAACAAAACCCTGCCAACGATTTTAGAAAGAAAAATTAAAATAATTTAATAACTTAATTTTAACTTAATTCTAATCCACATAATTCATAATGCATCTAAAACACTTAAAATTAGGTATATTGCTCTATTATACCAAATCGAGTTCATTTTTTAAAGTTATATTGATAGTAAAATTGTTATAATATATTCCCCTATTTAACTGATGTTAAAAGATAACTGAGTAAGCACTGGATACTGGTTTTTCACCTGTTAACGGGTTCAAACACACACATAACGTATGTCTTAGAGCCTTATTGCAAGGTGGTTGAATTGTTCCGTATATATAAAGATATGTCTGGGTTGTAAAACAGGTTCACTTGCAATAATGGCTGTACAAAGGTCAACCGTCTCTTCCACAAGCAGTTCTGGAGGTGTCCAGGAAAATTTGTTTGCGTATTCTGGCCCTGTACAGGACAATGCGGTGTGAAGCATTTCAATAATTCTGACAGATCAAGACATGAGGCGTTTGAATAAAAAAAAAAAAAAAAAACACCACCGAACGTGTATAGGAGGGTGGGTGGGCCAACACCACCAAACGTGTAAAGGAGGGCGGTTGGGCCAACACCACCGAACGCGTATGGGAGGGTTAAGAATTATTCAAGGCGCTAGGTAGGAATGAAGAAAATAACAAATCGGGTAAGCCTCCATATTTACACTGTTTAAACAAATTTTTTGGAGAAATAGAGAGTTAAGTGTTAATATTACTAACATATTATCCTTGATTATATACACCTACAATAGATAAACCATCTAATAGGAATATTTGTGGCATTAATTTTGTTAGTTAGGTGGCCCGCAACCACAGCTGTTTTAAACTGCATTACATTTACATGGAGCTACACTAGCGCTCCACAATGGACCACAAAAACAGCTGATATTTTGAGACTCAATATTTAACATTGGATGGGAAATCTATTTGTGTATAAAATCAATGATATTATCGACTTGATTTCAGAGCCAATATAATATTCCGATACGGAGAAAGGCAGTGATGAGGACAAGAACCAGCTGGTTAATTATAAAAAAAACCACTTGCACGTTAAGTTAATCTCTTGCAAGAGATTACTTAATGTGAAAGGGCCTCTTTGAATCGTTTTAAATGACCTTGAACCAACCGGGTTAATACTTGTGTTGTATAGTGATGTAAAAAAACACACATTCAGATAATTAAAACAACCTGGTGGTCTACATCCATCTTCAGCTAGTACCATAGTAACTAATCAAACAAAATAAGATTTTTTTAGCACTAAAATGTTAAATCATAAGCATTTCATCGTTTCTTGTAGGAAGCTGTGAGATGTCATAGTTAACTAGTATAGGCTAGTTAGACTAAGTTTAGGTAATACTAAGTCTAGGCAAGTTGAGGCATCACATCTGGTTCATGAGGGTGCATCAGGGAGCAGCAAGGCCACTAGGGCCTATCAGCCTAGAATAGTAGGGGATTGTTGGGTCATGTGGTTGTGGAGGAGTAGGTAAAAGGGGTTGGGAAGCTATGTCAGTGGTGTGCTGGAGAGGTAGTGGGGGGGGTCCGAACTGACCATGTATCAGTTAGGTTGGTGAAATAAGGTATAATGTGGTGTAAAGTTATGTATAATATCAGGATGGCAGAATACAGGGCTTTAGCTAGGTAGCTCTGGTTTAGATGGTTCAGGAACATGCATTAATTCGGAATGTGGAACAGAGAGGACAGATTGTTAGAAATGCAGCGGGAAATCCACCCAGGGCAGGCTGCAACAGCCTCTCCCATACACCCAACATACATCTGATCACCCCTACCTCTTAAAATTTTTTTAATTTGTTGTGTGTGGATGGTGTGTGAATGAATTGCTCATGTTGCCCGTACCATCACCTGCCTGCTGTGTCTTGCAGCCTCTCTGAATGTCGGGACAACCCTTCATCACTCAGCGAGGGCTCACTTCCACTGCCACAGTTCACTAACCAGATAACATTGCCTTATCACTGTCTGCTCAAGATTGCACATGTCAATTTGCAATCACTTTTATGTCATATTGACGAGTTTAAAGACCTTTTCAGCTCTTATTATTTTGACTTAATCTTAGTTTGTGAAACATAGCTAAAACCAAATATCACTGATGCAACTGTAGGTCTTCCTAGCTACACATTATTTAGGAATGACAGGTTCCATCAGGTTGGCGGTGGCATTGCTATATACTCTAAATCAAACTTTAATTCATTCATTGTACTTCGCTCGGATACTTCCCGACCTGATCGACCAGAGTTCATGTTTCTTGACGTTTGTGTTGGTGTAACACATGTCCTTGTCAGTGTTTGTTATAGGGCACCTCATCTTGGTTATCTGGCAGAATATGAACTCGCACTGCTAGACCTATTGCCTCGCTACAGTCATGTCATTGTCATGACTTAACTGGAACCACTTACTTACGACTAGACATTTTTAACAAATATGTTTCAATCATTTAGTATGACTAAACTGCCACTAAAAGCTACTCATCACACTTCTGCAGACGACACATGGCGGTTTGTGACTCTGACCTAGTCGCATATCACAGTCAAAATTAAAGAGATGCATGCTTCAGGAAGGCAAAAAGATCTAAATGTGCCCATGATTGGGATGCGTAAACAGTGTGCTTCCTATCTGCCATTTTCTGTTAAAGTGATGCTGGTAAAAACTCTGGTTCTGCCTCACTTCAACTACTCTGTCGTGGAGATCAATGACATGACTGTTAAGCTCTCGGACAAGCTTTAAAGAGCATAGAACTACTGGATTAGATTTATATTCAATTTAAGACGGGACGATCATGTTACTCCATTCTTGAAACAGTTAGTTATGTTTAGACTAAAACAATTTCGTGATTACCACATCCTTACTCTTGTGTTTAATATTTTAAATACTAGATCTCCTGAATACTTGTCTGAGCGTTTCAAGTTCATCTCTGAAATCAGTACTAGAAATACACGTCAGGGAGCCTCCCTACCATCAGTTTCATTACACCACTCTCTATAGCAACCCTTTTACTATTTCTGCTTGTCGTTTATGGAATGTGCTCCCTGATAACATCAGGACCATTAATAAGCGTGCTCGTTTCGGGGCTTTTGCGAGGCCTGTAGGGGTGGGTGAGGGTTGCGGTGGTTATGGTTCATTAGTGATATGTGGGATGTATGATATTAGAAATGATTAATTCTGAATATTGATTTATGTCTATAGAATTTTTATATCAGTAATGTTGTTTTGCCATTTTTGTCAACAAAATGTTAGGTAGGACATAATAGTCCTAACTCCGCCTAATAAAGACAATTTTCATCTCATTTCATTTTCTTATGTTAGGATATACTCTGCATGGGCAAATGAGCAGGTAGGACTGTTATATCTGAGAGGGACGTATGCTGGTCTGAGTGAATATGTTAGATTGTAACTCATGCGTTGAGTTCACAATGTAGATTGTGAAGGCCCTGTAACACATCTACTTAGTAACTTGTTAAAGTAAATGGATGTGTAACCCTCTTAAAGTAGAATATTTAAATATAACTGATTTAAGTATAGCAGTCCTATCTGCAATGTACATCCTAACGTTAGTGGGAAGGGAGCTGAGATGTATGTTGAGTGGATGGGAGAGGCTGTTGCAACCTGTGCTGGGTGGATGGGTTGGCACTAAGAGGTACATTAGGTGTGTGTGATGTGGAGATGTTAACATGCGAAAAATCAGCACCTCATTCTTACTTATTTATGTTTCAACATAAGTTAAATGGTGTAATAGCATATCTTGTAAACACTATTTTTGTTAATAGATCGTAAGCAATAAACTCTGATTTGATATTAATCTAGTGATATATCTAACTTTGAGTGTTGTAGAGGTATTGTGTGGCTGAGGACAACATTTGTTGTAGCTAAGGAAATTTTAAAGTTACAATTTATAAATAAAACAAAAAAAAGAAAACAAAAAAAGTGTTTCCAATACACAAATAATTTGGAGTACAATAAATAATAATTTATGACAATTTCTAAACCAGGTTACATTTTTTTATGTCTTAGTTGATATACAATGTTACTTAACCTGGGAGAACACACACATTTTAAGCTGCAGCTGTTGATTGCACCTGAGTATTGCGCTCAAATACCACTGTACGTGTATGGGTGGGGCGGGTGGGTCAATACCACTGTACGTGTATAGGTGGGTGGGTCAATACCACTGTACGTGTATGTGTATGGGTGAGCGGGTGGGTCAGTACCACTGTACCTTATGGGTAGGTCAGTGCCACTGTACATGTTTGGGTGGGTCAATACCACTGTATATATAAATCGCTCTTCCTTAGGAATACTCGTCCTTAGTTAGTAACAATGACTACACTATATACAGTACCACTGTACGTGTATGGGTGGGTCAGTACCACGGTACGTGTATGGATGGGCGGGTGGGTCAGTACCACTGTACGTTTATGGGTGAGTGGGTGGGTCAATATATGTTGGTTACATTAAATTATTGATCCTAGGATAAATCCATTTGAAGAAGACAACTAAAAAATAATACAACTGATGGCAACTGAAGATCATATAATTTGAGTTCAGTTTTCTTTCTAAATATGTAAATATCGAATAGACTTCCTATAGGAGAATGACTCTCGATTCATTATTAAATCGAGTATTAAAGAGAGCCCACCCACCCACCCATACACGTATAGTGGTATTGACCCACCCGCCCACCCATACACGTACAGTGGTATTGACAGCCAGCTCAATTACGACCAGCTAAATTCTTAAGAGTAAACGTGCAGTGGTATTGATACGAATGACCACCTGAGTACTGCGCTCATTTGGTCTTAAAAGCAAGTTTTTTCTAAAATACTTAGTTTTTTAGCATTTTTTTGTATAAAATCATATTAGTTGAGGATTTGAAACTAATAAATACTGCACAAACTTTAATCGAGTATTTTTATTTATTTTATATGTACAAAAAATTAATTAGTACTCATTAACATCCATAATAACAATGTTTGATTGGAAGTAGCGTATAAAAAGCACTCAAAAAAAGAAAACAAAATTTATTATAACTATACACAAATTCATCCTTACATATACAAATCAGTCCTCATAGTATTTTTAGAGGAGCTGCTCATCACGACAGTCGGTGGAAGTATTCACAGTATGTTCATCACATATGGCCATTGTTTCAGCCTCACCTGCTTCCTCTTCAGAATCAGTTTGGTCTTCTGCTGTCAAACTGCTGTTGATCTTGCTATTCAAGATCTTCATCTAATAAAGCTTCTTCATCCAATTGTCTTTCGTCTTGCTCAGAAAATTCATCATCATTTAGCCACATTCGAATATTTTATTGAGCACGAATAATATCCATGATATAAAATAGTACCAATATACACAAAATAGAAATTTTTAAAATGGTTCATATGAATTAGAATCAAACAACAAAATATGTATCAGTTTAAAACAGAAATTTAGTATTATAATATATTTTAAAATTAAGTGGTTAAAAGTTAAGTAGTATTAAAATGGTAGAAACATTGTCATAGTTGACGTTTCAGTTTAAAACTTCAATATTTAAACATCATCCAAGTTCAAAAAGAAAATTGCATTTCTTCTAGTTGTGCACCTGAAATATTATTCAACAACTCATTAGAATTCAACTTAATAAATGACATCCAACCAATACAATCAAATAATATTAGATCTACAAGCAAAATTCAAACAAGAATTATTAACACAAATAATAGAGAAGAGCATTTTATAAATTTTAACTGAATAAGGATTCTTCAATATTTACAACATAAAAGACATTAAAATATTATGATAATATTTAAAACAAGTTTTAAAAAAAATGTTTACAGACAAAGTGTTCAATACTTTGTATCTAACTGGTGTTTATAAGCTTTTGTAGTAGTGTAAATATGAGAACATTGTTATCATTTTATGTCTTGTTACATAATTAAGTTTATATTAATTATTTAAGAAAATGTTAGGAAATAATTTTAAGTTTTGTTTGTAAACTTTTAAATGAATAAATAATTAAAAAATAAAAAATGCATTTAATTTGTGTTATTAATAAAAATCAAATGCATTTGTTGTACGTAAATTGTTTGACCTCACCCAGTGGTGATGTTACTTCATGCTTCACTGAGCAAAGCATGCCGACACGCTCCACTGAGCAAATATAAATTCACAAAGTTAGGCAAAAGATACCTTTGTACACTACTGATGTACATAAACTTAAGAATAACTAATAACTGCTTGAATAAAAAGGTTGGTTGACAAAAATAACTACGGCCACCACACTCAACCTGAGCACTCTGCTCACTGATCTAAACTGAAGTAGTATGTAAATGTATATGGAAAAAGAGGTGGAATAAATGTTTATTTTACGGATGCAAAAGCTATTCTGGGAAGATACACTTAATATTAAAAGTTCCTGACGGTAAATGTAGATGTAGTTTAAAAAAAAAAAAAAAAACGTTCCTGACTGAGCTCCGTGTTCTCACGGGTTAAGCTTAACGATAAATTGAGTTGGTATATCCTATTTGTGTACATAGCACCATTAGTGCATTTCAGTCTTATAGTTTTCCTAGAATTCTACTACTGCTATGCCACCTCTGGTCCCATTAAATTATTAACCATTATTTTGTTATAATAATTGAAGACAATTTTTTTAACATTTTTGTGGTATTCTTAGATCTTAAGATCCATGTTAGAAAAGTACTTGTGAAAAACTCCAAGCCTATTTTGTAAGTGTTTCATAAAAATCATAATCTAGTTACTTTGTAACTTAGAACTATGATTTATATTTTGTTTTATTTGTTAAAACTTCCTACATGTAAATAAAAGATAAAAAATAATTTATGTTTTTTTACGAGAATTTATGAAAATATATATCTAAAAATGTTCATAAAGTTAACTTTGAGCCCTATAACTAAAACCTATTATAAACCATTGTTATTATTATGTTTTGTATAAAATCACGAACTTGTATAGAAAATTTCAAGCACTTACCTTCATAAATAATTCCATGGTAAGCAATTGATGAAATCATGACAAATTAGAAATTTAGCATATGTACTTATATCACAGTATAAAACACTTAGTAGCAACACTCCGATAAAAAAATTTGTCATAAGCACGACACTAGCGCTCATAGGGACAGGAGCAGAGAAGTGCATATTTCTGAAATATTTACATCTACATTTAATAAATGTCAAATAATCTATCATGGCAGTTTTTTATTGATACTATTCCACTTGCATTTGCAAAACAATGGCATTGGGGTGTGTTATGTGTTCCTGCTATTAGGATCGCTAGCATCACACTAGTCCCACAGTAATGCAATGGGAGTGTCACTACTGGGCATTTTATACTGTGGCGCTAGCTTCACACTAGTCTCACAGCAATGCAATGGGAGTGTCGCCACTGGCTGTTTTATACTGTGTTTATATACAGTATACTATGTACTCTGATCAACTTTGTTTCTGAATCACCAGTCATATTTATTTCATTTCTCCAAATCGTGAATCAGTAATGATAAATGATAAAACTTGCAAATATATATTACTTATAAAATTGTTATTGGTAAAAGTCACTAATTCAAAAGTCCTAAAATAATAATACTTGTCAAACAACTGATCAAATAAAATGTTATAGAAACTTATAGAAAAATCTCAATCATTTGCATGCCAAAACAGCTGCTAAAAAACATTCAATAGAGTAGACTATAAAGTACTACTATGCTAAACTATAGCTATCGAAACATAATATCGTAATTTGAGCACATTTGGAAAGTTTATATAGCCAGCAAATGGTATATTTTGAATGTCCGAAATATCGGACATCAGGGTTATTGGCCTAAACTCGGAACGACAGATATATCGGAAATCAGAATACAAAAGGATAAGCGGATGGTGTCATAACCAGAATTAATATTTTCCTGTGTCAACTGCGTTAAGGTGCTATGTACACTATTGACAAGATAACCAGACATTTACTCAGCGATACAAGTGAAAATGCCTCGTCACAGCATGGTCTGGTTATCTTGTAAATAGTATAGATAGCACCTTGACAGGGTTGTCATCAGGAAATATCGATTCTGACTTTTGTATGATGTTTAAATGTCTTCAACCTTAAGATTCAAACAAATAACAAATCTTGCACGATAAAACATATTTAACAGTGTATCAATTACTACTCCTAAATGTAAAACAATAAAGCCCAGAAAATTAATAGTCTTGTATTGGGAGAATATTTAAAGATTTGTACAGGGGAAAAGATCTCTCCCGTCTACCCTTCTTAAGGATTTTAGGTTAAAAATAATTTTGTGAAGCTATTTAATTTTTTTTTTTTTATGAGTCACCCCAACATATCAAACCATCTTTGAGTTGATCAGAGCGAAATAAAGGGTGTGCAACAGTTAAGTATCACAAGAATGTCTCAAGAAATAAAATTTGAAGATAATAAGAAATGATTTGCAAATATAAATGTTTCATCAAGAGTGGTGCCCAAATATTTTAAATTTTGAACCTGCTTCAGAGTCCCACAGTTACACATACCTAGGAAACATGAGGGTAAATGGTTTCCATGAAATGAATATTGAAACAAAAATCAAAATTGATGAAATGAGTTTGGTTGCTATTTAAATGAATTTTATTGATTATACACCACTCTCAATAAAAGAAGGTCATTCATTAAATTACTAATTGTTTCAGAATATTTTCCAAAATATAAAAGTAACACTTTCCGAAAAAGTACTGACATACCCATGAAAAGGAAGTTGTATCAAGGCATTCATGAAAATAAGAAATACTTTAGCAGATAAGACTAAGTGTCACTAAGAACGTTATTGATTGTTACTTTCTGTTTTCTTCCTATAAGGAAGCTTTTAAACAAACCCCCCATGGGCTCAAGTTTATTTAAGATTTTGTGTTCGACCAAATTAATTTTAATTTATCATGGAAACTAATCTTTGAAACCAATGCATATAGAGTTAATATATACATTCCTACCAATAAATAATACCAATACAATCCTAATAGGGTTAATAATAGTAAATCCTCTGATGTATACATATATTTCTCAAAAGCCTTTCATCGTGTTATCTGAAATGTAATTTTTTTAATCAAACTAAATATTTCATGATAAGAAGAGCAGTTCTTCAGGAAGGAGAACATCTACTCGATTTCTGTGTGAGAAACAACTTAACTGTAGAAAATAGCTGGTTTAAAAAGAAAGATAGCCACAAAATAACGAGGTACAGCTGGGATGGCCAATCTAAAACTGTCATAGATTATGTTATTACTGACCCAATAGCCGAAACTTGGTTAAAGATGTAAAGGTCATACCAAGTAAAGACCTGAATAGTGACCATAAGTTACTAGTAGCAGATATAGTAAAAATACCAATGCCAAAGATTAATTGTAAGAAGAAACCAAGAATCAAAGTGTGGAAACTGAAAAACCTTGAGACAAAGTTGGAATACCAAAACCAAATCAAACAAGAGGTACCAAAATGTGCATTAGAGGAAGGTGAGATAGAATGGAATAAATTCAAACAAGCACTTGTTGTAAATGCAGAGAAACTGTGTGGAAAAACCAGCTCTAAAGTCAAGGAGAAAAAGACCCCATGGTGGAGCCAAAAGATCAAAGAAGCAATCAAGGAAAGAAATATAGCAAAAAGAGACATGGAAAAAGCAAAGCAATGCTCAACAAACAGAGATGAAGCACTTATAGCTACAAAGAGTGCTGTGCACCAGGAGAAAAGGCTAATGGTAAAGAGAATGGTATTAGAAGAAAAAGAAAAATCTTAGACCGAGTTTACGCAGAAGCTTGAAGAGGACTGCATAGGTAATAAATCAATGCTCTACAAAATCATACAATAACAAACGAAAGCCGTGTGAAGCCATTAAAGGCCTTGAAAATGACGAGGGGAAGGTGGTCGTAAAGGAAATTGAAATCACTGAAGTTATGAAGAAGCACTTTGACAATTTACTAAATGGACAGCAGTCCAGTAATGATATATCAACTGAAGATACAGAAACGTTAGGAAGAGAAGAACCACCAATAACTTGGCTAGAGGTGGAAAACAGTTTGAAAGCAATGAAAAATGGAAAATCAGCAGAAGCAGACGAAATAAATGCAGACATGATAAAAGCAGCTGGATTATATGGTATACATTGGCTAGTAAGAGTCTTTAATGTTATTTGGAAAGAGAACAAAATTCCTCAAGATTGGAGAAAAGGAATTATAATCCCCATATTTAAAAAAGGGTCCAGAAAAAAGTGTGGGAACTACAGAGGTATAACCTTACTTTCACATGGTTTAAAAATATTGGAGAAGATTATCGAAAAAAAGATTGAGATGTCTAACAGAGGACCTGTTTAGAAGAAGAACAGTATGCCTTTAGAAAAAACCGTTCCACTACCGATTTAATATTTACAATTAGAAGAATAATAGAAAAACACGTAGAAAAAGGCAAAACAGTTATCATGGCATTCTTAGATATTGAAAAAGCGTATGATAGTGTCCCAAGAAATAGAATATGGGAGTGCCTAAAACAAAGAAAAGTCGCCGATAGTTTGATACGAAAAGTAAAAATGTTGTATGAGGAATGCCAAAGTTGTGTGCAAGTGGGAACAAATACCTCAACTTGGTTTAAAACGAAAAGGGGAGTTCAGCAAGGGAGTGCACTATCTCCATACCTGTTCGTCCTAGTTATGGATGAAATAATGAAACAAATTAAGGAGAATTTGGCAACTACTGAATCCAATGCTTAAGCCTTTGCAGACGACATAGTAATTTGGGCACACTCCAAAGATGAACTACAAGATAAATTAAACTTATGGAACGACAAATTCAATGAATTCAATTTAACAGTCAGCAAAGAGAAAACTGTAGTAATGACGATAAACAATAGAGATGACACAGTAGCATTAAAGTTAGGGAACAGCATGCTAAGAAATGTAGAACATTTTTCGTACTTAGGTAGTACCATTACGAAAGATGGTACAGACTCACTTGAGGTCTCAAATAGGACTAGTAAAGCAGCCGCTTTTTATCATCAAATAAACAACCTACTGTGGGATGTGAATATACCCCAAAAAACTAAAACAATATTGTACAAAACATACTTCTTACCAATCCTAACTTACAGCCTAGAAACATGTACATTAAATAAAAAAGACGATAGTAGAATACAAGCAGCAGAAATGAAATTCTTGAGAACGGCAGTGCAGAGAACTAGACGTGACAGAATAAGAAACACAACTATAAGAACCCAGTTTGGATGGGAAAAAACTGTAAAAGAGAAAATAAGAAGCTTAAGGCTAGGATGGTTTGGTCATGTGAAGAGATTGGAAGAAGGAAGAGTGGCAAAAACCTGGCTCGAAAACGAAATAGTAGGGAAGAGAAAAGTCGGAAGGCCACGGACGAGATGGATGGATTTGGTAAAAGAAGACCTATTCCTGAAAGGGACAAGCATTCAACAGGCGGAGGAGAGACAATTATTCTTAGACAGAGACAGATGGAAGAGGCTTGTTAGCACACCCGGGAGACTGGAGATGCTGATCAGATGATGATGATGATGATGATGAAGAGCAGTCAAGGATTGGTTTGAAAGACTCAAAATCATGGCAAGTGCCCTATAACAATCACTTGAGGAAGAGCTCAGATATCTTTGCAATACTATTTCTTTCCGTTCCTACAGGGTATGTTACAAGTTTCTTTTAAGGGGAAAATAATAATTTTTGAAGGTGAGATAACATTTCAATACTCAAATTATGTTTGGAATAAAAGTAATCTATATCTGCCCTGCGGTAATCCAAAGGAGTCAGGTGAAGAAACTCAACAGGATAGTTGGTTGTGTACTCAGGTTTTACCACGGAGTCTACAAAACTCATACTTTACCAACTAAGCTAAGCAAAACAATTATTGTTTTATTTTACTATTGAAAGCAAATATAATTGCTTGAGCCTAGCTTACTTACTCATAGAAAAAAAAAATCCTTTCAAGATATCCATCTGAATGGCACACCATATCACTATTTTCTAATCGGTAAGCTTAGCATTCATTTTACTGCAACAATATATCTTTATAATTAGCAAAAGTACTGAATACTTAACATATTGTTCCTGTAAATAAAACTTTTAAATAAACATTAAAACTTTTAACTTTATTGATTTTTTGTATTGCTTTTGCATGGCTGTTAGATGAAGTTTGTAAAACTATGAACATATTCTACTGACCTTTTTTGCAAAAATGATTAATAATGTATATTATTAATTAATGTTAAAAGTACCCATGGGGTGTAAGAGTGTAGATTCCTCCTGCAGTTGTCCTTTTTGCGCATCCTGGGCAACGTGGCATCACATGCCAGTGGTATCGTGGCTAGTGCGGTTAAAATCCACACTGTTTTTTTTTTTTTTTTCTTTTTTTTTTACTCCCGATAGTTTGCATTAGTTCTGGTTTTACCATATCACTTACATTTCTTTGCTGGCGCTGCTTCATGTCTTTCCTCCTGCGCTTCTGGCACAGTCCTATTCAGACATAGGGTGCAGATTAAAAACTGGGGTTTCCCCTCTTACTTCCTCAGGCTGCCAGATAGTATAGGGGCCCGGGTCGGCTTAGCCATCATGACCTGCTGCTTTATCAACCGGCAACAATTTTCTTGGCCATAGTAGTGATGGCTGGCGACAGGATAGGGCCATGCTGCTGTCAGAGTTGACCTAATGAGTGTTGTCTTTACATGGAAATAGATTTGTTCTTTTACTACAATATATCAAGGTTTAGGATTGCCACTCCTAGATGTTTGCCTTTAGCTCTCCATGATAAGGTGAGGAATGAGATCAATAATATGCTAGAATAGGACATCATTGCTGAGATCACTGAAGCGACCGAATTGTGTTTTCCAATTGTGGTTGCTAAAAAAAGGATGAATCAATAAGAATGTGTATCGATTTCACAAAGTTGAACAGACATGTTATGAGAGAACGATTTATACTTCCAACAACTGAAGAAACCCTTGCCAAAATTGGAAATGCGCAGTTTTGTTCTAAATTAGATATTCTAAGGGTATCTCCAGTTGGTAGTATAAATCGTTTTCTGATAACATGTTCGTTCAAGTTAGTGAAATCGATACTCATCCCTTTTTTTAGCAACAATCATTCAGTCGCTTCAGTGACCTCAGGAATGACTTCATGTTCTAACATATTATTGATCTCATGCCTCACCTTATCAAGGAGAACTAAAGGCAAACGTCTAGGAGCCGTTATAGCATATGGAACTGCATCGTGTCTGAGCTTTATAGCTTAAGGTTTGCCTACCAAAGGTATTGACTTATCTGAAAACAAAATTTGAAATTCCTAGCCTATTTGGTTAACAGAGAGGTCTCTAGTTATGAATTTAGTAGTTAGTCCTTGATTATTTGGTTAATAGAGAGTTATTTAGTAGTGAGTTTACTAGATAGTTTAGTAAATTTAAAAGAAAGCAATGACAAATATTAGTTTATAGCTAACCTACCCAATAAGGGTTGTTTTAGATATTTGATGATGTATATTTCTTCTTTACAAAATAGATCTTCAAAGTGTAAGGTTGTCAAGAATGAGCTAAGACATAATACCTGAGATCTCTGCTTGTTCAATTATTCCCAACATTTTTTTTCAATGTTGCTTATTGGGCATTGAAATCCAAACTTCAACTCCAGTGTCAACTTTGAAATTCAGTGGTTGTCCTAAAATAGTTACTACTACTATTAGTGGAGGAATAAAGGACTCGCTTTTAACTTGAAGGACCTGACATTCAACTGTTCCTAAAAACCCGTGCTCTGCATTTTTTTTTTGTTTAATTTTTGTAAAATGACAACATTTTTAAAAAGTTACACTTTGCATTTTTTGCCTTACATTCATCAAATCTATTATAAGACACACCATCACATCTGTAGCAAACGAACAGCATATTGTTGCTTTTACAAATGCCACTGTAATTTTTTTAGTTACAGCAAGTGTATCAATGTCAATATCAGATGTAGGATCATGAATTGGCTGATGTGACTTAACAGACTCATGTAATTTAATTTTATCAATATAAGATTGTAAAAATAAAGTTTTCTGTAAGTACTCTGAGAGTTGGGAATCTCTAATAACCATCTATCACATAACAATTCATCTTTCAATGAATCAAAGTTACATGTCTTTACTAAAGTGTACAAGCTAAGAACAAAATCCTCTGCAGATTCACCATTTAGCTGTGATCTTTTGTAAAATTTGGCATGTTCATTGATAAAATTAACAGCTTTTAGCAAAAAAGAATTAAACTGTTGTATGACGTCATAGCGTGGACTCAGCAGTTTGAATGAGTCATAAATATCATCTGCTCCACCCCCTACGCTTAATAACAAAACACTAACCTGAACATTATCTGGTTTGTAATAGTATATTTCATAACAAGAGTGGAAAGTGGGGTTTTGCATGTTCGAGACCATATGTTTGAAGTGCGAGACTTGTCGAGCACTTCAATTGGTCGAGAACATACAAAACACTTTCACTGGAGTTTTGAACGATACTTTTCACTACACTACGGAATAAAAACAGGTGTTGTTGACTGTGGAAAATTTCGGTTGTAAAACAATGTTACTTTCGGTAGTAAACAATAGACAGCTGTTGAAAATATGATGTTTCGCAGGTTGTAAACACATAACGAAAACAGCTAAACTCATAGTAGTGTAGTGAAAATGATTTTTTTTAATTAATCTGTATTATTTGAATTTCCAGAACCAGAAATTCCAATTTATTTTCTGACCCCCAAAAATACTTCTTAAATGATAATGTTAGGAGTGTATCAGTTCTACTGCAGGTTTCAGGCAAGTTATCTCTTTGTTCATGTGGAACATTTTCTGGATTGAGATCATCAGGAGAACACTGTTGAGGTTTACGAGATCTGGGAATGATACTCTTACCTTCTATACTTCTGACACCATGTCTAGAAGAGGTTGTTTACGTTATAAAAATAAAATGAATACATACTTGTAAATAATAGAAGTATATTTGACTCCCAAAATCACAACAAGCTCCATTCAAAACATATTGCAGTATCACATTAGTGGCCAACACCACAGGTACTGACTGCAGTAAGTTTGATGAATTACCTACTTTCAGGAGTTGAGGGTTAACAAGAGTTTACAATTGTCATTGAATTTATTACAAACATGAATCATGTTGTCATTATAAGGGTAATTTAGTTGAGTATATTATTTACTATGCTCTTTCAACATTAGAGCTAATAAAATATTTTTAGATAGAATCCTCTTATTGTTCAACAGATTTTATGTCTATTGTGATTTTATGGACATTAATAATGTCTAACATTTTTTGGACATTATGAATAGTACATTCATACTAAATAAATCAAGCATGGAATAATTTATAATCTCTTTAAATATTACATTAAATATTGAGACATCCTTATACATGTAAGAAAGTAAAATAACAATAATAAAAAACTTCTTGTTTTGATTTTAGCTTCACCCTGAGTTAAAATATTAAAAGGCTTATAAATGATTCATAATTGAGGCGGTAGCTGGAATAAGGCCCTATAAGACAAGAGTGGGTTTTGAGAAAGCAGTTTTTTGTTAGCCTATATTAACAAACATCGCTGAAGAGATAATAGAAGCCTATGTTATGTGAACCTCGATGCTTTCTGAAGCATGCAAAATTATTTTATAAATCAGTATGAAGTTTTATTATTTGCATAACAAGATTAAAAAGTTATAACAGGGCCCTTCTTCCATAGAACATCTTACTATTACATGTATCTGTTCTATGGAAGAAGGGTTCATGTAAGTACCGGTACCTTAACTTTGAGGGTAGAAAAATAAAAACTTGTTGCACTAAAATATTTTAATGCTACTATTATTTAGAAATGATAAAAATATAAAAATCTTTGGCAGATATTTATTTACTGAATGATGCTAAACTTATAAGGATTTTAACCAAAGATAAAAAAAAAGAAGGTTTCTGTTTAATACTTTTAACCGATTTCAGTTGAAACTTCATGAATCTGCAATTTAAAAAAAAGTTCTAATAAAGTTGATGGGTTTCTTCTCTCAAATTAACACACAAGTCCTTGATTTTGTTGATTTTGGCCTGTTTTAAGCCACTTTGGGTGTTGGGAAAAGGTTCAAGTCTACTGTTAGACTCTTTGCATACCTGACAGTTTGCATAATCATTGTATAAGAACTGCAAACTTAGAGCAATAAACATAGTTTTTATTTTAAATTGCAGTATTGCTGAATTTTTTAAATATTGTTTTTAGATTTGTTTTTTTTTTTTTTTCAAAAAAAGGAACCAAATCATTGTCCCACTCAATCACTAAACTATATAGTCATGGACTAGCTTATCAGGCGTAGGGTTTTCTCTGTTTGTAACTATTCTTTCTAAGTATTCCTTTGGTACTTCAATAGTCTCTAGTTTTTTCAAGTTGTTCTGAATCATTCTAAAGTTACCGTCAAACTGCACGAAAGAGTGGCCTCTGGGAAAATGTGTATTACTCTACATTGAATGATTTGGAAAGATATGAACAAAATTTAAACAGTGTTTGATCTTTGTTTTGGCCACCAGCCGCATCAATATCTGTAATATTAGACTTTTTAATATTTGAAAGTTCATAAAGTTTTTGTCTCATTAATTTATTATAAAAGTTATTATAAAATTTAACTTATTATAAAAAACTGAATACTATGTGGCTTTTAGTGGGGAAGGATCCCTAATTAAAATTGTTAAAGTATTATATAACTATTAAAGTATTTAAAAAATGTTTGATGTAGTGTATACCTAATGAAATATTATAGTATGATTGTTGAATAGAAATTTTAATTTTGTTCATGTTGTTTATTATTGTGTTAAATTAAACAGAATATTCAAAAGTAAGTCACTATCCATTGTTATCATACAAAGAACGTTGCGCAACATTTTATATTTACTATTTTTAATCCGTGAATAAGCTTCCACAGTCGTCGCAACTATTCTCTCTTGAGTTGTGGATTGAGCTCACTAAAGCCAAGAAGATGAGATTCAATATGCAGCCTGAAACGTCAGCCTATGTATATAATGTAGACTGCATAATCCTTTGACGCGGTTGGATCCAGAAGACCAAGAATATAAGGTATATTTTTAATCCGTTTTAAGTTTTGTCAAGTTATCTAAAATGCATGTAAAATAGATATTCTTAACTTGTATTAAATCTTTAAATCATTACAAGATTTTAATTTTCTGCCAGTATTAAACTAGCTGTCAGATACTGGCCTTTCATGGATACTAGGCTAATAATAGGGATGAGATATTTCTTAGGATCATTTAACCATCCAGAGGGCGCATGGGTTTTAGAAACATGAATGGGCGCATCGGTGTTTTCGACCGAATTAACTTTTTTATTAAAAAAGAACAGAGATTTGATGGAAATGAAGGTAAATAAGTACATACATAGTATCTGAAATGTTTATTGACATAAAAACATAGCTTACCCTAAAAAAATACAAAATAAGGTTATGTAACTAAAAAGATAAAACGATTCTTGATAAAAAGATTCTACTGTCACAGATCTTGGGCTTGATCATCTTCACTTTCTTCTCCGTCACTCCCAGCACAAGCCACACAAAGACGCGTACGGGCAATTGACCCATCCACCCACCCATACTCGTACGGAGGAGGTATTGACCCACCCGCTCACCCATATACGTACAGTGGTACTGACTCACCTGCCCACCCATACACGTACGGTGATACTGACCCACCCGCCCCACCCATATACGTACGGTGGTATTGACCCACCCACCCATATACGTACAGTGGTACTGACCCACCAGCCAACCCATACATGTACAGTGGTGTTGACCAACTCATCCTTCCATTCACGTACATTGGTATTGACCCACCCTCCCTCCCATACACGTGCTGAGGTATTGACCCACCCTCCCACCCATACACGTACATTGGTATTGACCCACTTACCCTCCCATACATGTACAGTGGTATTGTACGACCGATCGCGTACAAAGACGTCGTTGGGCGCTTCGGTGGAAATGACCGAACTCCCGCTGTTGTTATCACTGTGCCGGTCAGATAAGAACTAACTCCTCCCGACCACCACCATGTTATAGCTCACCCCCTCCCTGACAAGTATCTGTGAGGGGGAGTCTCCGCTTGCTTTCTTTTTTTAGTAATGACGAAAATCGTGAGTTTCGGTCATAAAGACCGACGTGCGCCCTCTGGACGGTTAAATCTATGTTAAAAAAAAAATAAATAAATAAAATAAAAAGAGCAAAAAAGGGTAAAAGTCATCTCTCATACAATAATTGACATCAGCAAACTAATATAATAAACAGATTATTATTGTAAAATTTATGAAAATACAATTTGAATAAATTTTCTTAAAATAATATCATTGACTACAGAAACATTAAAGCTGTAAATTTATAGTTAAAATATTATTATATGTATTTAGATGTAATTGATTGAACTGAACGTTTTACAAGGTTAAAAGGCGTTAAAATTGTCTCTCGTTTCTCGTAGATATTTCAGTGATGTGAGTTGGAAGGTAGGGACAGAATACTAAGTACTTCAGACAATATTTTATCTCAGCTTCCGAACAAATAGCTACAGAGTGAATTACTTTCTCAGGGTTTTTATTATAAAGCAAATTTTATGTTATAAAGCTAAAACATTATTGAATGAGTTCATAATTTTAAAACACCTTTTTAAGTAACAGTTATAAATTTATGTATCACTAATTTAGATGATGTGATTTGTATGTTTGAACATGAACTTTATGTACATTTGCATTGAATTTATATCTAAGCCTTGTATGTTTGAACACTGTAGTACTCAAATGAAGTAATATACAGATGTTTTAGTAAGCATATTGTAATGTTTCATTCATCGTAGTCAACGTTATGATCAAACGATAAACTGGAAGATTATGAGTTAAACCCTTGATTATTTACACCTACAACAGATATTCCATCTAATAGGAATATGTGTGCCTGTAATTTTGTTAATAAGTAAGGCCCTCACTTAAGGTATTTTGAGACTCAAAATTTAACATTGGATGGGAAATCTATTCTGGGTATAAAATCAATCGCTAAACTTTCTTCGTTTTTATAAGGTTAAAGGATGAAGAGGTGAAACTCAAGAAGCTGAGGAAACTGGGCAATGGGCAAGACCTCTACTAGCTTAGGTGGGCCTAATATCAACAAAAATGTAACAAGTTTTCTTCCTTCTGAAAATGTTTTTGAGTTTCCTTGCGATTACTTGATTAAAATCTGTTCATAAGCCTAAAATAACAGTGATTTCTGATAGATTAGATTATGAAAAATGTAAGAGAGAAGTTTGTCAAAGCTTTCCTAACATTGTAATGTGGTTGAAAGAGTTTGTATTGCGTAAATAAATACAATTGACATTTTGAAGAGAGGATGAGAGGTAGGTTTGCAAAGGATGTAGGTTTTCTGATTTGAAATTGAGACCTAACAGATATTGCCTGATGGGTAAATTGTGTTGGTTGTTAGTAAATTCTTCAATGACTATTAGAACTGGCAGAATCAATGGATCGGGCAAGAATTTAAATATCTGGGGAAAGTAGGGATTTAAGACCTAGTGAGAAAAAATAACTAACGAAGTAGTAGTTACAAACAACCAGGTGTAACTTCTTCAAAAGAAGAGCGATATTTTAGGTGTAGAAATTCACATAGTAATGATGTAATTAAGAAACTATGGCTTTTTTTTAGAGAATGCAATTTCCAAAAAGTGCAACAGTTAGAAGAAGAATAAAAGGTTACAGAAAAGGAAAATAGTGGCATAGTATAAGTGAATGTTTTAGAAAAAGAACAAAATTAACTCTCCAGAGCACAATTTAAAGTTAAGCTAACTAAACGTAGTCGATTATGAGGTGGAATTTGACTCAGGGTCACAGGCCTCATTGATTGGCTGGCCTTTGTGGAAGAAAAGTAGTACTTCAGAACTGAAAATTTGCAGTTCCACCTTCGTTTCTTACTCACTTGATATTAATGGAGAGTGTTATTTTATTGTGAAAGATGACAGCATAATGTAAAACTTAAGAGGTACATAATATATAACTTAAGTGTGGCCCCATTGTTAGTACTACCTTAGATGTTATCTTTTAAAATGAAATTACTGTAACACGTAACAATATGAAAGCTCAACTAAATTAATTCTCAATTGTTAGCTTAAAAGCTAAAATAAGGAATGTAATTTGTTTGATAATCTTTAAAATATTCAGGTCATGAAATTGATGAACACAGCACACTCATTATCACAGACTTACTTATTAATGGTATCATATAGCAATGCAAGGCTGGGATTGATTTTTTAAAAGTCTAATTTGCAAAATGCACTGCCTTTGTAATACTACTACTATACTAGCGTTTATTTAAATTCTCTTTCATCATATTAAAAAAACTTACACCCACACCCATCTGTATTTAAGTTAAGGAATTTGTATTGTATCTTTTTGTTTAATATAGTGAAACAATTTTATGTAAATATTTATTTCATACTAATTGGAATTATCTATAATTTATTATTAACTAATTTGTACATTTATAAAAATCTTATTTGTTCATCAGGGATGTCATTCCCCCATCGAGGTCTTCGTGATCTAAAAAATTTTAAAATACAGTTTCTTAAAAAACCTGTATGTCTTTCCATTTTTAACCAAATGTGTGGTAAATTATAAGATAAAAAATCAAATAAAAACCCTTAGAATATTAAGGTTATCGTACATAATTTACACATTTTGTGGGGTTAAAAACTGTACAGTCCTCATGTAAGTTGAGCAATATAATGTTAGTACTTCAAACATACTATTTTAATCCAAATGTTACGTTTTAAATTGATCTTGAAGGGTGTAAGTACTCAAAATATTCTGTAAAATAACAAGCTGCAGGCAAAGGTTGTTTTTTGGAACTGTACAACTGAGATATGTGTAAAAAAAATTTATGCTATCATTTAAATAGAAAACTTAAAAACTAATGTGAATCTGTCTTGTGGATTTAAATTGTTCATTTAAATTTAGTGAAAAATTAAATTTGTTTGGAAATTTAATGTATACATCCTAATTATTAATTTTAGTTTAAACACTGTACCCTGGTGTCACGTATTACTTTTGTTAGATAGCCTAATAATAATAAGTTTGCTAAAATTCATTTGTCTTTACTTAAAAACAGCCTATGCTAAAGCATTAAGGCAATTGCTAACTAGTCTTGTATTTGTGTAAGTAAGATTTCTAAAGCTGAAATTGTCTAATTATTTCAGAAAAGCTACTCTTGTTTAGAGCAACCAGTGAGTTTCTGATATCTCACTGCTCAAGAACACAAAAATAAAATGTTTGAAGAAGTAAACTGTAATGAATCGCTTTTAACGTGTTTATTTATAATTATTATGAACTTTGTGTTTCATCAAAGTATTGCTGTTGATTTTTATTAATTGTTTTTGGGATTTTATTTTACTTTCATAATTTAAATTTCTAAAAAAAAATCTTAACATAATGATTTGTCTCTTTACAGTGTTTAAAGTTTAGCTATGCTATTTTTGTTTTTCTTAGGGGTTACCTGTATTCTTCAGTTTAAATATCCATTTACTTAATAAGATTTGTTTTCCTTTTGCCTCTTCTTCTTTTACAAAATCATGTTTTATTTTTATCTTCTTCTATTAATTGGTAATTTCAATTTTATTTTGTCACCATTATTCATTGCTTCAGAACATGTCAGCAACATTTCATTACCATTTGGAAATTCAAGGTCATAGTCCTGCTACGTTTTTGGTTGCCTTTTATTTATTTTATTCTGACTGGACATTTTCTTTGTTGACAGATCATTTAGGTATTTATTGCCGATTCGGCATTCTTCTTCATTTTTATTATGGTCGAAATTCGTGTTGCTATTGTCAACATCATTATTGTTAAAAATTTCCACCCTGATATTAGCTTAATTGACTCTAAGTTATTTGGGTTGTTCTTCAAAAATACACCTCTTGCTACAAACATTGCTTCATCTTTTATCTTTTCAATCCAAAGTGTTGAAACCTTGTTGTAATAACCAACATTGCTTTATTTGCTCTTAGTTATATTTTCTTTTGTTTCCCAATACTTTGTATATAATTTCACTACCAAACAACTGGTACCACTTTTCATATGGTGTGACAGGTGTAGTTGTTGTAGTAGTGTTGTGTATGTATGTAGCTCCATAAACAGCCTCTCCTTATATTTCATTATTCAAAGAAAAGGGATCTCACTGTGATGATTTTGTTCATCCTTTCAGGAGTTCTCTTAAATCTGAAGAGTAAGGAGTTGATTATTCTAAAATTTTAGAGTTATTGTGCCTCTTTTTCTTATAGTATTTACTGTAGAATCGTAAACTTTCATCTCGCAGTCAAGGCAGATTTAAGATGTTTTTGGTTTAGTGTGTAAATGTCACATGGCGAAACTGAACTGCCGTGTAATTCATAATCACTTCATTCTCTAATCACTAATCATATTTGTATTCGATATTTATAATTTATTTCGAATTTGGAGACCCATCCCCCCACAAAAGAGTAGTCTAATGTATCAACTTTTTTTTATTAGGAAAGTTGTTTTTGTTTTATTGCTCGGTAAGCAAAATATATAATTTTTTAAATACCTTAATTTAGTCATAGTTTAGACTATAACATTCCTAAAAGCACAAGGATTTTGAGAGTATAGAATATGTGTAGTATTAAAACTGTTTATTTAATTTGGTTTTACCCTAAAATGCTCCAATTTGGCATATGTAAGTTAATATTTGATTCACGATACTTATTGTAAATTATTTATTTTTTTATATGTAACTTTTAAGTTCGTTATTGATTTTAATAACAACATCATTGTTCCCTTAAAAAGTGTACAGCTTTTGCATTTGTGCATTTTATTTGGTGATCTGTTACAAGAATGTTTATGATTAATGTTTCACCCAGACAGTTTATGATTCTTGGGTTGGATTAAAATGGATTCCTTGTTATTTTTGCTTAAGCACATGTTTAAAATGTTTCTTCTTTACATTAATATTCCCAAATATTACTTAATTTTCTTTATTAGTGGCTATGTGTTTTTTTATTATCTTTTTTTAATTTTACATTCCTTTTAATGATATCAGATGCTTAGCCAACCTGAATAGTTGCTGAGAATCCTTTATAAGCCTAAAAATACTTACAGCTGTTTCCTGCTGTTAGTATTAGAGAAGTCATAATAAACTCAATCATAATAACACAGCCAAGACACAGAGATCTTCACCAACACTAGACATGGAGTGGACTTCACACTCCCACACACCATATAAGCCTGTTTGAGCAGAAGCCATCATACAAAGCTGCTCTTTATTACAAGCTTCCAGAACACCTCAAGGGATAGCACCCCAAAAACATTAAAAAGCAACTAACTACGTGGCTTCTAGAACGCCCTTTCTACTTGGAGTTCCTGAACCCTCAATTATAACTTATTGTAATTCTTGTAACCTACTGTAAATTGACGCATACCGGTAACTGTTTTCCAGGAACATGTTAGTAAAGAATTTGTCTATTGTCACAAAATCTTCAGAACCACAGAACTTATTTTGATGAAATTTAGAGGGAAGTTGGCTTTTGTTTCGAAGAGACCCACTAAAAGGATTTCTCTAAATTTCATTCATTAGGAGGTAGGAACAGCCCCTCACAGTTTCCTTTTTTTTTTATAAGAATAGTCAAAGTCAATTCTCTTTATTCGTATATACAAAAGTTGTACATGAATAGTGTCACATTAATTGATCTGTAACATTTTTCGTCAATTACAATAAAATAGTCTAAATAATTATAACTAAAAATATACACAAATAACTCTACGTTTGTCCTGAGCACCCCTCAAGCTTTAGGTTCACTTTACTCCCAGCATGTACAGGTCTCCGCCATACTATATGGTGCCTTATTAATCAAGATTTGTTGAACCTTTTTTTTAAAAGATTTAAAATTACTTTCAGACTTTAAATTGACCGGTATTTGTTTTAAAAATGTTGCCCCCATATAAGATGTTTTTTTCTTATAAAATTCTAAACTATGCTTTGGTAAACGTATGTCTTGTTTTTTCCTAGTTTCGTATGGGTGTCTTTCTTCACTTGGTTGAAAGTCTGACATGACTTTTGCTTTCACATACATCATGCACTTTAGAGCGTAAAGAGCGTAAACAGTCAAAATTCCTAGTGAAGAAAAATCACGTTTTACAGCCTCATCCTTTTTCTTTTTTAATATTACTCTTATTCCTTTTTTTTTTAATGCTAATAATTTATTAAGGTTAGAAGATGATGTTGCACCATATATACAGTGACCATAAGCTATATGAGACTGGATATGAGCATGAAAGATCGATTTTTGAGCGTCCACATTACACAATAAATGCATCCTTCTTAGTGCAAAGATTCCTGTATTTATTTTATTTGTAATGTGGTCAATGTGATAGTCCCAAGATAAATTTTTATCGATATAAAGTCCCAAAAATTTTGACCTATCAATATGTTCGACCTCCTGCAAGTCTAGCATTATGGTAGGGAATGTTAAATCTCTATTTTGTTTAGTTGAGAATAGCATTGTATTTGTTTTCTGTGGATTCAAAAAAAACTTGTTTATTAGTAAAGGACTGTTGTAATTTTGTTAGTTCTGTATAGGCTTTGATTTCCAATTCTGAGTTTGAGTTTGCGGTTATTATAAGGTTCGAATCATCTGCATACATTACTAATTGGCATGTTTCATGGCTTGGACTTAAAATACCTGGAATACCTTGTACATAGCAGATAAACAAAAGGGGCCCGAGTATAGACCCCTGAGGTACCCTGTGTTTAATTTTTTGTTTTTGATGAGAATGTTGAAACATTATTCATATAGCGATGAGAAACCTGTACATACTGAACTCTGTCAGTCAGGTATGACCTAAACCAATCCAAATGCACTCCACCAACTCCAAGAGATTGTAATTTTGACAACATTTGCCTATGAGACAAGCTATCAAAGGCTTTGGTTAAGTCCATAAAAACACCAGCTACTTTTTCCTTTTTGTCCACTGACTCTATTACCTTTTCTATAAATGCTACCAAAGCCGTAATAGTTGATTTCCCTTCACGAAATCCGTGTTGTTCTTTGTCCAATCAATCATTTCTTTGTAAATGGAGTATTAATCTATTGTGCATTGCACGCTCATAAATTTTTGAAAAGGAAGGGAGAAGCGAGACTGGGCGGTGATTTGATATTTCTTTTTTATTTCCTTTCTTGAAGATCGGAATAGTTTTTGAAATTTTTAGTTTGCATGGAAATACCCCAGTGTTAAATGAGGCATTAATTATATGTTTCAATGGCTTAACTAGAGAGTATTTTGCTATTTTTATTATTTTTGTTGGAATATCATCATAACCGCTTGAGCTCTTATTTTTTATAGAATCAATTATTTCTAATATCTCATTTTCATTAGTTGGAGGACAATTGAAGGACAAATGTCCCATCTCAAGACCCCTCTTCTTCCTGTCATTGATGAGCGCATCCGGACCGGCTCCCTCAACCATGCTGTCAACTACATTTATAAAATATTGATTAAACATTTCACTTACAATTGACGGATTGGAGACAGGTTTATAATCAACCAGTAATGAAATTTTTTCTAAATTATATTCTGTTTTCCCTGTTTTGGAATTTATTATCTCCCAAGTTGTTTTGCTCACATTTTCTGAGTTTTTTATTTTCTCATCGTAAAATTTTTCTTAACTTCTATTAGTTTGCCTTTATAGCTCTTGTTCATCTTTTTTGCCATATTGCATAACTGTGGTGATCTGTTTTCTTTGACCTTGTTCTTTAATTCTATAAGTTTTGTTTTTGCATCAAGTACTTCTTTATTAATCCATTTACGTTTTTTCACAGAATTAATTTTTATTCTTTGTTTTGGAAAAGCTTGTGCAAAATAAAAATTAAATATATCAATAAAAGTGCTATATTTCTCTTCGATAGGTGCATCATAAACCGGTCTCCAATCCTCCTTAAATATCAGTGAGTTATAGAGCCTCATATTTTCTTTTGAAAAATGTCTTCTAGTTAGACTTAATTCATGGTTTTTATTATAACATATATTAGAAAGTTTAAGTACCTGCCCATCATGGTCTGACAGCGCAGTTACAATACCTTCACTTCTGTCACATTTATATTAATATTAGTACAAAAATTGTCTAGACAAGACTCACTAGTTACCGTGACTCTAGTGGGAAAGTTTACTAAGTAATTCAAACCATGGTTTTTTAATATACCTTTAAATTCCTTGCTTTCTGTTGAGGTGCTCAGGACATTAATATTAAAATCCCCGGCCAAAATAATAAAGCAATTTTTTTTGGATGTAAAAATTTCTAACATAGAGTTTAATCTTATTAAAAACTCGGAATTGTTAAATTGTGGAGTTCGATATATAGCTGCTAATAATAAAGTTTTACTACTTATTTTAAATTTTGCAATACAGCATTCAAATTGTTTATCCTGACATAAAGCATCTATGGCCGTTAGATTAATTACTTTACCTTTTAAACCCATCTCTGAAAAAATAATAACACCACCACTAGTTGTGGTAGTTCTAGCATAATGAGCAATTAAACTATAATTATGTATATTAAAATATTCTAATTTAATTGTGTTTAAGTTATGTTCAGAAAGAACAATAATACTTGGTTTTATTTCTGATACAATTACTTCTAATTGTTCAAAACGAGTTCGAAGATTCTGAATATTTGGTGGTATATTTTAATATTACTACTTATAACAGCATTAATTTAATAATGCAGTAAATAACAGCATTATTTTAATAATTTGCTACCAATTATTAAATTAATGTTTTGAAACCAATAAGGGATCACTTGGCAGTACCCAGGTAATAATTTTTGAAACCATTTATTGGTAAATCAAGTGATTCAGTGGCAATCTCATAATGAAAAAAACTCAAACATGATACAAAAGTTTGGCTAGTTTTGTTTTCAATGTGAAATGTTTAAGGTCATTCTTACTAAGACTGACATTATTGAACTAAATTACATCCTTCTAAAGAAAGCTTATATGGCAAGCGTAGTGGTCACCCTGTAGCGAAGCAATGGTTGTTGGCTAGTTCTATATAAGTAACAAGACATTTTCCATAGATATCAAATTCCTAGGTAATCCATAAAATAGCCATCAATATAGCATAGACTGTTTATAAACATTATAATATTTATAGTATTTTCAATTATAAAAACTCAATAGCATTACAAATTATTATAAATATGGTACATTTAGACTTGTACATGATCTCTGATATTAGTTTTGATCTTTATTTTATTTTTTATTGTATAATTTGGTAGTATACAAATTTTGTTACAAGATCTGATATAACTGGTTTCCATTTGTTTACAATCAATATTATTATGTTAGTTTTTTTTTTTTTTTCAAACATACTAATTTAAATCATCAGTTTATATTTCATATTATTACTCTACAAAACTATTATTTCAGGTTACAGTATATTGATTTGATAGTTGAGCATCCTCTATTCGATGAATAATTAACTCAACTTATCTATCTATACTGGCTAATTAGACATCAGTTAAGTCCTAAATGAGACTGCCTGGATCTGGATTTAGGTTTTTTGGCCCCAGAAATAGCAAATTCCAGCACTGATCTTTGATACAATGAAATAAAACATAAAAATACATGTTTAATTGTGATACATAGGTACAAACGTTTAAATATAAACACAAAGGAAAGTATCATAGCCTACCAAGTGAACTATAGATAGAAATACACGTATAACACAAAAACTCAATACTGAAAGCCACTAGCTTGCATGTTTCATACAGATTTTGAATATTGCATAATTCAAATATTTCCGGAAACTAGTCTTAATTGGGACTAAAAGAGTATGAATATCTGAGTGAACCATTAAAATAGGGTCGAGTAATGTGAACTAAATATTTGGTCATAACAGCAAGAGAGCCCAAGCCGGAATATCCAATCACAGGGCGTAAATACATTGGAGAGTTATGATGGATGACCAAAATTCCATTGGGTCTAATTTTTGTTTTTGTTTTTATTAATTAATCAAGGCTTTCGTTAGAATTTACTGTTAGAGAAAAAGAAGGAATTACTACGTGGTAATAAAACAAAATATACATTAAATTGTACCATAACTATCTTTGTACAAGTAAATTTGTCCTCATTAAAAAATTAAAAAAAATCATCAAAAACTTTGCTTTTAATATAATATTATTATATATATGTATGTACCATGTCTAACAAAGAGGAATATAGGTAATCTTGTGTTATTAGAACCCCTTATATAGAAAAAGTACCTGTTGTCGGAAAATATAGAGCTAAAACTCTTATAAAGCTATGGAGATGTAATAATTGTTGGATTTCCATTGGGTAAAGTAGTCACTAGCGTAGTTGGTTAAAAAGCCAAACTTCAAGTTTCTTAGTTTGATACCAACAAGTCATAACAAATTTGAAAGAGACCAGCTAATAGCCACCAACTGTTCATTTGGCATTGGGCTAGTGACTCTTTGTAAGGAATAGTTTGCCTTTGTTAATAACAATGAAAACATTGATCCATTTATACTCATCACACTCTTTCGAAATCCATATTCGCCATATCTTGATAGCTTAAGGATAAATACATTTGATGAAATGAAATGAAAGTCACGTTTTTCATAAAAGGGTAATTAATATGAGTAATGTTGAATTTAGCAAATCTGAAAATGATGTATTGTGTTATGGACCCAAACATAATTTCATAAAAAATCAAAACAAACAAGCCGATATTTTAGCCACAGACATTGAATGTAATGTATCTCAGTTGAAAGATTGTAACAGAAACGAAATTAGATATGATGTAAGTAAAATATGTAAAACAATGCAGGTCCAAACTAATAATTTGAAACAGGTTTTAGATTATAAAGTTTGTTTAGATGTAAAACAGAAATTACAGTATGAAGATCTAGTCGCAGTTAAAGCGGATAAGAGCAACGCAATTTTAATTCTGAAAAAAGAAGATTATATTACTAAAACTGAAGATTTTATCAAGGAAAATAAATTTCAAGAACTAAAAGGTGATCCTACAAATAAATATCAGGATGAAATTAATAAAGTTGTAAAATCTTGTACAAACGTTATTACTGATAATGTTCGTTTTAGAGCTTTTATGAATAATCCTAAGGCACCCACAATGAATGGTATTCCGAAAATTCACAAACCTAATGTACCTATTAGGCCCCTGGTAAATTTCAAATCTGCGCCTACTTACAACGTATCAAAGATATTGTCCAATATTTTGACTTCTGCTTTGAACCTTGAAAATAAATATACCGTTAAGAACAGTATTGATTTTGTTGATAAGGTCAGTCATGTAAAATTGTGTAATAAGACTAGGTTAGCCTCATTTGACACATGTAATTTATACACTAATATTCCAGTTGATGAAGTGATTAACTTAGTTAAGGAAAAACTTGTAGAACAACAATGTGAAAAAATGTATGTAAATCAAATTGTAAAGTTGCTCAAAACTATCTTGAAACAAAATTACTTCCGTTTTTTCAATAACAAATTTTACTTACAAAACGATGGTTTAGCTATGGGTAGTCCACTGTCAGCCATTTTATCAGAAGTTTATTTACAGTATCATGAAGACTCCATTTTAGATAAATTAAAAAAGGAACATAATATCATATTTTACACCCGTTATGTCGATGATATTCTGGTTTTGTTTAACGAGAAATCATGTAATGACTTAGATAATATGTTAAATATACTTAATTGTCACTACTAGAAGCTTAGTTTTACCAGTGAATTTGAATCTATGAATGAAATTAACTTTTTGGATCTAAAAATAATTCGGGATCATAACAAACTTTCATATAGAATTTTCAGGAAACCTACTCAAACCAATTGTACCATAAATAACAGTTCTGTCCATCCCCCGTCTCACAAAACAGCTAGCTTCAGAAGTATGTTATATAGGGCGTATTCAATACTATTAAGTGTTGCAGATAGAAAACAGGAAATAAATTTAATAAAATCAATAGCTATTGCAAATGGATACAAAGCATCAATGATTGATGAAATTTGAAGTAGAATAAAAAAGAAAATAGAAAACAAAATTCGAGACGATAGACGAACAACACTTAAAAAAGAAAAAATCCGATAAAGAACAAAAGAAGTATGTATCCATCCATTACAATGGGCCGTTTACACAAAGAGTTGGTAATAGATTTAAGAAATTCAATTTATCAGTAGCTTTTAAGATGCGTAATACTATGTCCAACATTTTACAACCGAATATTGAAAGTGAAGATAAATTTAATAATTCAGGAATATATAGGATTAACTGTAATGATTGTAATATGTTTTACATAGGTCGGACTGTAAATTTTAGCAAAAGATATAAAAACCATGTCTCTGCTTTTAAAAATAATAAACCTGAAAGATCTAATGTAGCTAAACACCTTCTGAATTGTACCCACAGTTTGAATAAAATAGATGAAAATGTAGATATTCTAAAATTTTGTAAGAAGGGTCGTAACATGAATGCTTGGGAAGAGTTATTTATTTTTAAAGAAAAATGTAAGGATCGTGATAAATTAATGAATGAACAGGTTAATTTTGATTCCGGAATAGTTTTTAATAATGTATTTTCAGCGAATAAAAGAAGAGAAGTAACAGACAATAGGAATTAACCAATAATATCACAGCAGCCGCCATTTTGACGATTCCAGCCAATGGGGTCACGTGATCATAGGCCTATAAATTGAGTTGTTGAACACCGTTTTCCATTCTTTTGTGAATCCCTCTGGTCTGAGAAAGGTGAGCGTGGTTCACCGAAATCGATCACCATAATATTTGTGCATTTTGTGCTTGTATTGTAGTATATTTGTGCATTTTGTGCTTATATTGTAATAAATTTGTGTTGTGTGACGTTTACTTGTACTGTATATGTACCAACACGTATTATGCTAATTAAAAAACTATTTATAAATACATTTTAAATTTCTATGGTCTTTACGTGATTTGCTTAAACCAATCTTAATATATTAATAAACTAGTAATTATATTTTAAACATTCAAATCTAAAAATAGAACTAACAAGTAAGAAATTAATCTTGTGCTGCATTTTACTTGATCAGATGGTACTAAACATTTATGGCAACGGACGAACACCTAATAACGGATGACATATAATGTTAAGGCATGGTAAACCCAAATTATACTGATTATAAAGTGATATTAAAAGACACAAGTAGGAAATATCCATACCTAAATAGCATGCACATGTGTATAAAGACATCCAAAGATATATAAGATGGGGAGTGAAGAAAATTATTCATTACTCACTTTATTATTAAAACATTTCAATAATCACACATATGCCTTAATATTTGACAAAAATAAAAACAAATACTAGTTATAACATTTATTTTTTACGATAATATCTGATAATTGTAACAATCAAATGCGTAGTTCTTAGAATAGGTTTCCTGAAGACAGGGCAGCATTCAGGTAATGTAAAAACGTGTTAACACATAATTGTTGGGAATATTTAACTAAGTAAGGTTGAAATGAAATCGCTTGGAATGGGATGGTGTTTACGTAACAGTTTCAATAAATACAACTTCAAAGTTCAACAGCCTCCCTTTTATTGTTTTGCATGCTTTGTGTTCTCTAGCCCTATCAACAGTTTAGATCTCGTTTTTATTGAAATTTGACAATGTATTACAAAACTGTAATTATTTATACTGAACAAACAATCTCTATTTATAAAACAGAAAACACTCACTCACTCATCACTGATTCTCCCACTTCCCGTAATCCTACAGAGCTGAAATTTGATACAAATGTTTGTTGTAGGCTAAATAGGAAAACTAAAGTATTTTCATCTGAATAAAATACTCCTAAGGAGTAGAAACCACCTCTAAAAGATCGTTCCATAAGGATAAAAATGGATTGATTTTAGTAAATTAACAACAACTGTTTCGAAAAGAAATAAAAATGTTTATTATGTATTTTTGACATTTATCCTATTGATGTATTCTTTTAATCATTCTGATATGTTTGCACTACTTTTCATCCCCATAAATTAGACTTATAGGGTTTTATAGACTAAAATTCATAGTCTCTGCAGAAAAACGGCTGTAGGCTGAGCTTTTATATTGATGTGATTGTTTAAGGAGACCTGTGGAGGGAAGAGTTTGCAAGCATATAGAACCACCCCGTGCAAAGCAATGCCTGTCAGCTGGTATTATCATAAAATTATAAAAACACAAATTTTTCGGTTATAATAATGAAAATCAATTTGACAGGGAATATTACTTTGACAACATTACGTTAAATGTCATAAGTATTATTCTCTGGTGTTCTTCAAGGATACATATCGGGGCTATTTTTAACATATATATGTCTGATATTCCTGAACTCCTCAAGACACCATAGCTCTTTATGCTGATGACACAGTCCTTGTAACACAGAACTCCGACATTGACTAAGCTGTATCTTCGTTACAATCTAACGTTACAACTCCGACCAACTGGTTTAAAAACTGGAGGCGATCTTTAAGTCCATTAAAATGTAAGACAAAAGTTTTATTTTTGAGGAAATATAGTTTGTCATCTGAAGTTGTTTAAATTTAAAGCTAGATAGTCTGCTCCATATGATCAGAGATGGGTGGGATCAGGAAACACTATGATTTCAGTTTACCATTCCATATGTTTTCAAAATAAATGTTCATGGCGTCCATCATGTTTTCTGAAACATAATTATAGGACCATAGCAAAGTTGAGTCCAGCTTACTGGAACAGGACAACATAATATTATAATAAAACTTTTATCATATTATTCAAACAAAAACATGATATATGTATAACTTAAATTTGTAAGGGACTAAAAAAAACTGTATGAAGTGCAACTTATAATACTGGAAATAATACATAGTATGTTAATTCATGTATCTTAGTTATTGAAATACTAATGCTTATGGCCTAGGTTGAATAAATTCGCAAAATAAAAATATCACAAAATAATACTATGTACAATGTAAATCAAATGACCTAAAATAAATTGAACATAATCTCTCAATATCTTACCATAATAAGCAAGATTGAGGATAGTTGAAGTGTCCATTGTGAAAATAAATTGCTACCGTTAAAGTAAGCCTGTGCCTCGTATTATTCATTTTATATAAATGATCAATATTTTATAGAGTAATTGTTAAATACGATCTAATGTCTTGAAATATGTTTCACGGATAATCTATGAATGTATAAGGTGTAAATGCAATAGAACATGCTACTAAAGCTAAGTAAGAACTCTCACATGAAATAATGGTGGCCTCTTTACATAGAATATATACACTGTACCAGTATTGGTTTATTATGAACAACTAAATATTTCAGTCATATCAGTAGAAAGTTCCAGCTGAGTATGTGCTCTTTGCACCAAACACCTCAGTCCACTGGAAGAATACTTATATATAATACATGAATCAGTATTTTGCTGACACAACTTCTCCTTTATTTCTTGGCCAGTTTTAACATTTAAAACTGGTAAATGTACTCCTTCAGTGGTTCAGTTCAAATAAAATGGTTATTAATAGTGATAAAACGCGAATAATTGATTTCCGAATAAATAAAAGCGAAGATGCTAATCCACTTACATTCTTCATAGGAGACTCAGAAATTAATACCACCTCCACAACGAAATTTCTTGGAGTGCAAATAGACCAACATCTTCGCTTCAAAGAACACATAAACCAGGTTAGCAAGCGTCTAAGCTCTGGGGTCTTCATTCTCAGAAACATATCATCATACCTGGACGCGAGTGTGGGATTGGCTGCTTACTATGGGGTAATTTTTCCGTTCTTAAACTACGCTGTGGAGGTATGGGGCTATGAAAACTTCAGAACTAAATTTATATTCAGACTCCAGAAAAGAGCGATTAGGACCATCTTTAAGAAACCCTTCCGCTTTTCATGTAAGCCACTTTTTCAGGAGCACAATATTCTAACATTTCCATCTCTTTACATCTTAAAATCAATCTTGTTTGTCCGTAAAAATATAAAGCTTTTCCAATCCAATAGCAAAATCACACACACTTACAATCTTCGCTCAAAACACAATATCAGTTTACCGCCTCATAAAACAAGCTTCTATGGGAGACAAGTTTCATGCAGTGGGGTCAAGCTCTTCAACTCACTACCGGACTCATTAAAATCTGAAAGAGACGTGGTCAGATTCGAAAAAAATATGAGAGAAGTAATGCTGCGGGGCGCTTTTTACAGTGTTCCGGAATTTTTGTCAATGTCATTGGTTCCTTAATTGCAGGTAACTTCTTTTGTTAGAAGTAGTAATAATATTGTTTTAAAATTTATGATTACTGTTATACTTATGGTTATTTTTATTGTTTTATAGATGATTGACGCTATTATGCAACTGTTTGTGTTGTTTATTTTAAATAAAGATGATTTGATTGATTGATTGATTGATAAGATGTCAGCAAATTTGCTCCTATTATGCTTGTGCATTTAGGTATTCATTTTTCATTATTTTTACCCTGAAGGGCACGGGAATCCCAGAGTTCCTTAATAGGTGGAGCTTCCCACTGTGTTTCCATGAGGCGAAATGTTAAAGTGGCATAGTGGCACCCGGTTCATTGGTGGGAGAAGACAAACTTTCTGTCATACTTTAATGACTAGCTTTATCTTCCTCACACAGGTTCTTCAATTAGTTCACAATCAAAGCAGCCGATGTATAATTAAGTATAACTTAGCAACATATGAAAAAGTATAATTCACTGATTTTAATTAATATTAAAATACCATAAATTAAAATGATTATAAAATAATCATGAAAACAATACAGTAATAGTTTTTAGTATATAATTTTAATTGTTCAGAGCGGTGTGTTAGAAACACAGAGTAAGTACTATCGAGGACTCACGAGTCTGGGAGCGAGGGTTGCAGGCGCCAGGGAAAGTTTTCGGCTAAATTATCGGCTAGTGTTGGGCGGGTTGCGTTCTGGTCGCTCCCAGACTCGTAAGTCCTCGACAGTAGTAGATGCAGGCACTTACATTGAACCGTTATTCAAACCCCACTGGCCTTTAACTGTGGGCCTTTAACATGCATCATCATATCTTGAGAAGAAAAAAATAAGTTTGAAATAAGCTGTTAAAAAGTAATAACAATAAATGTTTAAATTAATAAATAAATAGCAACTCAAGTGCAGTGAGTGTTTAATCTGATCTATTGTAAATGATATCACATATTATGATTTTACTTGCTACAGTTTACCTACTAATATGTGTTGTAAAAAAATGGAGGCTGATGGCCAATGTTAGATAAGTAAATCAAGTAATATGATTGGTGAGCTTGGGTGTGACCTATTTATTTAAAGTAGTAGTAAAGTCACTCACCAAATTACAGTTCATGATGTGATGGATTTACGATCGCCAAGTCACAGGCTACATAGTTATCAAAGCAGGTGAAAGCAAGATCCCAATCATCCCCGGATTCGGACTATGTCTTGCTAGCAATGGGAAGTACTGAGTAGCTGGCAAGATCTACTCATCACCAGCTAGGTGACTGGCTGCAAAGAAAGTCTACAACAACGTTCTTACATATACTACTTGCTATAGGTCGACCGCTTGGGGAAAAACCTTCCGTCAGCTGAGTATCGTGCAGGTATGGCGTATGGTATATTGTGTGCGCTGGCCATTCTGAAAATTTGTTTCTCTGCAAGTTTTTTACCAGGTGGTTGTTCAATGGTGCTCTATTTAATATGGAGGTATTCCAGTTGTTTGGAAGGAGTGACATCTTTATAAATCTCACCAGGGAAACAGATGCATTGTAGTGGAGAGAGACATCACATTTACAGAAAAAAACCCAAGAACAGCACATACCCAACTGAAGGGAACAGATTTCAAAGCTGACAGTCCACAAGCTTTGTGATTCATTTCCTGTGGTTTGCGATAATAACTGCTTTTATTTGATGATATATAATTCAACAATAAGCTAAAAATGCAAATAGGACAGACGATTGAAACAACTTAGAAGTATGTTGTTGCATATTATTTTTGGTTTCATTTTACTATTATTTATAACATACACCTCGTTAAAAGGTGAGTTCAACCTAGCTGAGGTGGTTTTGGTGTTATTTTGAAATTGTTACAAGACAAATTAAGTACCTAAGTAGAAAATCTATAATTGGCGTAGTTTTAAATTTACTTGGATTATAAAAGAAAAAATGCATATGAAACGCAAGCATTCTTTCATTTATTAATTCAATAATTGATTCCAAAAGAAAATGAACTAATAAACACTTTGTCTATGTCTTGTAAAACTTTTAAAGATACAATATTAGAAGCACAACACATTAAGAGATATTGAATTGACAGTTTTCTCAATGTTGACATACCATTTTCTTCCTCTATCCTCCAACTTTGTCCACTATAAACATAAGGCTAAGCACTCCATTTACTTATATCCTATTACTGATTTCAACTCACCAAAGTGATTATCATGTGTTGATCATTGAAGGGTGCATGTTACATGGCTGTTCCTGTAACATGCAAATTTCCCCAATAACGCCATTTGGTCATGTAGACACAAACAGCCCTATGATTTCGAAGTCACCACTGGATTAGGATGGTGTCCATTTGTAAAACTATAACACTATCATCCTCTTCTTTAAACTAACTCAATATAAGTTTTAAACTATTTATGTAATAACTACCTAACTCTCTTAAGGAAAAATATGTTAATTTACTTAGAAAAAATATAATAGCTTTACAGTACAACACAAAAATTTAATATTGCTATTAATTTAAGAACAATGTTGTGTGAAAATGAAGTCATTCCATTTTTCAGGTCTTTCTGAATGTATTTCTTCTTTCAACTGAACGTATTTGCAATCTTTTTTCACATACCTCCACAATATTTTAAAACCAATTGAGGAAGAAAAGAACAACTCGAAGAAAGAAGAGTTTGCTATTATGAAACACCTGTTACATTATCATATTAAATAAGAGTAATTATCACAACAACAGTTAAATACAGGTTGATAGAGTATAAATAAAAAAAACATAGATTTTAATGTGGGTCAAATCAAATCAAATCAAAATAACTTTATTCAGCTAGCACATATGCGTACAGAATGGCGTCATACAAAATTTATTTAAAACAGATATTATAGGTACATAGAACATATTATATTATATATTATAAACATAAACACTTAGTATCATCATTTACCTCAATATGTCAATAAAATATTATATTAATAAAAATACTCCTCTAATGAATAAAGAGGTTTGTTAATCATTAAAATCCTTAGTTTTTTTTTAAACTTGTCATAACTTGTAATATCTTTTACACATTGTGGCAAATAATTATAATATCTGACTCCCGCATAGTTAGTTTTTTTTCGTAAAGTTTTAACTTATGTGAATTGAAAGCAATATTGAATTTACTTCTCGTATTATAACTATGATGATGTCCCAGAGTATGAAGTATAGTACTATTACATTTTATTGATAATACTAACTGATATATATATAAACACTGAAAACTGTCATTATTCCCAAAGCAGGAAAATGATGCTTGGCCGACTCAAACCATTTCAATTTAAGCATAATCCTAACAGCATTTTTTTGCATTTTCAAAATTCTGTTTAAATTTTCAGTTGATGTTCCTCCATATACAGAAATTCCAAAAGAAATATGTGAATGGATAAAAGCAAAACATACAGATTTCAGTGTAATTAAGTCACAAAGCCGAGCCAATTTTCTAAGAGCAAATAGTCCAGTTGATATTTTTTTGTCAAAATTGGAAATATTATTGACATGCGAGTCCCAAGTAAGATATTTATCAACTTGTAATCCAAGAAATTTAA
Source organism: Stictocephala bisonia (assembly GCA_035578905.1). Taxonomy (NCBI): domain Eukaryota; kingdom Metazoa; phylum Arthropoda; class Insecta; order Hemiptera; family Membracidae; genus Stictocephala; species Stictocephala bisonia. The sequence goes on along the minus strand of JAQJVL010001072.1, from coordinate 115,011 downwards.
GTTCATTTACTTCTTCTAAAGCATTGTTATTTATAAAGATATTTGTATCACTTCTGCTAGATATTCTTTTATTTGCAGTAAATATTGCAGGTCAATATCTGTTTGAAATATACTGGTGCAATAATGTTGTTAAAATACATTGCGAAGTAACATTTGTCCTAACAACCTAAAAATTTCCAAGAAAAATCTTAATTTATAAACTTTTTTTAATTCCTAATATATATTCCAACTAGCTGATAGCCCTTGCTCTGCTACAGTGAGGTTATGTAACCATGTTTAACTCTTCCCTCTGCGTTTCTCTCTAAACCATCTCAGGAGCCTCTAAATAACAGTTTAGCCTGCTGCCATTCTCCTAGATATAACAATTTTACAGTCTAGAAACCCCTATAAGTCTACTTTAGAGGGATACAAAGTAGTGCATTACTGCCAAGAGTTGATAGAATTGAGATTATTAATTTTACAATGAGAAATAGCCAAGTTTTGTGTTGTATTTATGTTTTTTGTATCAGCTGTTTAAAATGTAAATTATTAAATTAATGCCAATGTTTCTCTTATTGGAAACAGAAAATGATGAGGGGCTGTTTTTACTCTTTGAGTATGAAATTTTGAGAAATCCTTTATTAGTGGGACTCTAAAACTTAAAAGCTAACTTTCTAACATCAACAAGATCTATTCATTGGTTCCGGAGAAGTGAGTGAGTACATATTTTTTGGATTGTATAAGATTGAGAGCTTACTGAAAATCCTTATGTACTTTTGACCAGTTTTTTTTTTTTTCTTTTCGAGAAATCGTTTTCTTAGTGGGACTCTAAAATATAAAAGCTATCTTTCAAACGTCAACAAAATCTATTCATTGGTTCCGGAGATGTGAGCGAGTACATATTTTTTGGATTGTATAAGATTGAGAGCTTACTGAAAATCCTTATGTACTTTTGACCTGTTTTTTTCTTTTTTATTTCAACATGGCCCCTAACGGTCCTCCTACTTATATATTCTGCACACTTAGTTTCCACAACCCATCCTGCCTTACCCGACTTACGATTGGTATATAATATTGTGGAACTTACACAGTCTTTATCTATCCATATGTTACAGTGGTATTGACCCTTCTGCCCATTGATAAACGTGTGGTGACGTTGGCTATCCCACTCCCATTCTCCCATAAACGTACGGTCATGGTGACCATCCCACCACAGTCCTTTGTCTGTGATCCTACCCACCAATAAATGTGTTAGTTGATGGGTGGAAGGGCTTCACAAGACCTGTGTGTATATTGTTTATGGCTAGTGTACGTAGTTTGATTGACTAGGTAATACAGAGTTGCATCTTTTTGCTAGAATGTCTAACTATTTCCAAATTCCCAGCTATATTCATATTTCCACAATATTTGACAGGTCTTTCATGTGTTCCGTACAATCTTAATAGACAATAATTACACACACACATACGTTGGTTTGTTGCTGGTCTTACAATTTTATAGAAATATACCTCTGACATAACTGGAGATATGATTCACGCTTCAGTCTAAAATTCCATCAATCCTTCAAAACACATTCATCTTTGTATTGTTTTATCTGAAATAATAATGCTTAGTTTGTTTTGCCTGTTATTTAAATATTGTGCTTTTATTAATTGTAATTACTGTATACAGTATGTGGATTCAGCAAATCGACAGGATTTTACTGAATACAAGTCGATCATTGCCATAACTTACTTTTATAAATATTACATAAATAAATATATTTTTTGTTTTTCATATTAAAGTATTTCAATTTCTAAATGCTTTATTGTAATTTGATATAATTTCTATAATAATGCATTGTAAAAATAATTAAATATATAATGTCATTGCCTAATAACATTTACTAATTAATTATAAAACTGTTCTCTAAATTGTTAATCAATCATTTTAAAATTAATAATAACAATTATGAGATCATGATGGATGCTTCATTGCAAACGTACATAAAGCTGGTATTATTCTGGCATAGGAAGGATTTATGCTTACTTTTGACATGCATTTTTGTTGTTTTAAATTTAAAAAAATACACAAATAAGCATTTAGTTATCTCTCTACTTGGATAGTAAAATGATATTATGATATTTAAAAGTTCATAAATAAACACCTTATTACTATGTTTTTTTGTTGTTTATTATGAGTATTATTATTACGTTTAATATTTTGGCCCCTGTGGACAACAAAATGTATCATATTATGTTAACTTAGTTAAAAGGCGCAAGCTGTAATATTTATTCAATGTTATGCAACTATTTAACCTCTTATTTTTTTCAAGTAACTTTGCGTTCACAATCATAATATTCCTTTAGTTTTCACATTTCATTAGTTTACAAAATAATGTTTGTTTCACATATTTTAAGTAATCAACTCTATCAGGTTTACTTGTTTTCTTAATGTTTATTCCTGTAAGATTATTATAATTAAAAATGTTACTTTACCGATGAATATAGGAATAAACGTGTAAAAATAAAGTTATAATAGATGTAAAAGTAACATTTGTCTTGTGAATCTTTAAGCTCAAAATGTCTAGTACAGTAATTATTAGTATTTTTTTAACTATCTGTTAAAATGTAATCTTACCATCAGTAAGTAACATTTGTCTTGTGAAACTTTAAGCTCAAAATGTCTAGTATAGTAATTATTAGTATTTTTTAAACCATCTGTTAAAATATAATTCTACCATCTATAAAATCAACAATTGCAATAAATTTTTATGCAAACTTAATCATACAACTCTTATGAAAGACATATAATTACTGACAGAAGGTTTATTTATAATGGTATGAATTCTCAATGTAGTAAATATATGCTATAAGTAAGTAGTCTTCTTATTAATTATAATATAAAATGAAAGTAAATATTAGTATATATCTTTTTTTACTGCAATGTTAGTTATATGTCTGGCATAAAGTTGAGACAGTGTGGCAAAATATGTGATTGATCTAAGGCTATTGTATTTATGTAATTTTACTTATAACCGATAATTGCCGATCACCTGTTACTGAATGTGACTTTCTATGTTTTATTATATTCGGAAATTGCTTTTACACAACTTAGTAAGGATTCTCTTAAGGTTGTAAAGGATAATTGGGTCATTGACAGTCATCAGTGAGGCTTATGGAGTAGGTCGTTGGACCTTTCATTTCATGATATTGAACCACCGAACGTTTTAAGTGGTTTTACGATGTGTGGGCAAAGTTTGAAAGTTTGAATTGAGGATGGAATTTTTGCAACTAACTCTGTTATATTATATTACAATAGATTAAAGTATTGTAATGTTACACTTTATTTTCATAAGTATTGTGTTTTATGTCACTATACGAGTATGGGTAGTAACAAGGTACATGTATGGGTGGGCGGGTAAGTTAATACTACCGTGCATATGGGTGGGGGCTGGTCAATGGCACGGTACGTGTATGGGTGGGCGGGTAGGTTAATACTACCATGCGTATGGGTGGGGGCTGGTCAGTGGCACGGTACGTGAATGGGTGGGCGGGGAGGTTAATACTACCGTGCGTATGGGTGGGGGCTGGTCAGTAGCACGGTACGTGAATGGGTGGGCGGGGAGGTTAATACTACCATGCGTATGGGTGGGGGCTGGTCAGTAGCACGGTACGTGAATGGGTGGGCGGGGAGGTTAATACTACCATGCGTATGGGTGGGGGCTGGTCAGTAGCACGGTACGTGAATGGGTGGGCGGGGAGGTTAATACTACCATGCGTATGGGTGGGGGCTGGTCAGTAGCACGGTACGTGAATGGGTGGGCGGGGAGGTTAATACTACCATGCGTATGGGTGGGGGCTGGTCAGTAGCACGGTACGTGAATGGGTGGGCGGGGTGGTTAATACTACCATGCGTATGGGTGGGGGCTGGTCAGTAGCACGGTACGTGAATGGGTGGGCGGGGAGGTTAATACTACCGTGCGTATGGGTGGGGGCTACAATGTAAAATAGTACTATACAGATAAAAATACATCACCAGAAATTATTATTTTTCTCTCTAGATAACGTAGCCTGTACATCGACTGTAGTTCTGTAACTAACGGGAAAGGTTGAAACATATTGGTGCTCTGTAAATCTCCAGTCTTCTAAGTGTGTAAGTACATCTTAAACTTCTTCCATAAAACTACTTTCAAAATGACAAGTTTTCAGTTTGTACTTGTCATTTTGTAGTAGCGAGGGCAGATTTCCTTTTCGGTGTTTTAACTTCTGAAAGAAACTGAGTGCCATAATATAGTTATTTGAATTGATTATGGTTGAATTTTTAAAATTTATTGACAATTATAAAGACAGTTACCTAAGTTATTATTAAATCACAAAACTAATCGTGATTAAAAAATAATGTTTAACAAACTGTTCAACTACATGCTTAATATTATGCCTTTTATTGTTGGTTACAATAGGAGCAGACTTAGGGAATGGGGAGGGGGTACCATGTAACCAGCTAAAGTTTGATCCGGCTTAACCGTCAAGATTTTACCTCCTTTGGTTGGTAGATCACTTAATCATGCCGTCGGCAAATGAACACACAACTCAAAAATATGCTCGTCTATGAAAGAAAGGGAATCGTGTTTCAATTGGACACATATCTCCTCACTAAAAACCTTAAAACATCTAAATCTCACTGTATTTAGCATTAATACCTGAGTATGAGTCCCAAAAGGTTGGGATCTTTTCCGTTAATTCACGACCATAACCATAACTTAGGTTAACCTAACATAACCAAACCAAACCTAACGTGACCTTAAAAAAAACTAAACAAACCTAACATAACTTAACCAAAGTAGTAGCAGTTAACGGAAAATATATCAGGTTTGTACTTGAATGAACCTCCGAGGACAGAAGCTACGCAACTAATCACATATTGGATGTTGACGCATAATTCTGTAGCATGCAAGTCTCTCTAATGAGTTTTGTTTACTGTAGCATAATATGTAGTAGTTTTTATCCAATCTGGTTTGCATTCATTATACCCCTGTGGAATTGAAGGAACGGAAGTACAAACATATTGGTTGCTGATGCATGTATCTATATCATGCAAATATAACCAATAAGTCATATTCACTAGACCATGAATATTAGTTTGAGTTCAAACAGTTTTGTACTAGATTTAACCACCGGGGAACTGCAGTGATCACATGTCGACTGATGTTCACTGTGTAGGTTTGTACTAGATTTAACCACCGGGGAACTGCAGTAATTACATCTCGACTGATGTTCGCTGTGTAGGTATGTACTAGATTTAACCACCGGGGAACTGCAGTAATCACATCTCGACTGATGTTCGCTGTGTAGGTATGTACTAGATTTAACCACCGGAGAACTACAGTGATCACATGTTGAATGATGTTCGCTGTGTAGGTTTGTACTAGATTTAACCACCGGGGAACTGCAGTGATCAAAATGTCGACTGATGTTCGCAGTGTAGGTTTGTACTCGATTTAACCACTGGGGAACTACAATGAATACATGTTGCCTAATGTTCGCTGAGTAGGTTTGTACTAGATTTAACCACCCGGGAACTGCAGTGATCACATGTCGACTGATGTTCGCTGTGTAGGTTTGTACTAGATTTAACCATCGGGGAACTGCAGTAATTACATCTCGACTGATGTTCGCTGTGCAGGGTTGTACTAGATTTAACCACCGGAGAACAGCAGTAATCACATCTCGACTGATGTTCGCCGTGTAGGTATGTAATTGATTTAACCACCGGGGAACTACAGTGATCACATGTTGACTGATGTTTGGTGTGTATGTTTGTACTAGATTTAACCACCCTGGAACTGCAGTGATCACATGTCGACTGATGTTCACTGTGTAGGTTTGTACTAGATTTAAACACCCCGGAACTGCAGTGATCACATGTCGACTGATGTTCACTGTGTAGGTTTGTACAGTACTAGATTTAAACACTGGGGAACTGCAGTGATCACATGTTGACTGATGTTCGGTCTTTAGGTTTGTACTAGATTTAACCACCGGGGAACTGCAGTGATCAGATGTCGACTGATGTTCGCAGTGTAGATATGTATCCCTTTTGTTTGTTACCTAATCTTTATATTTAGTATAACGCTTAATTACTTTCATGGAGGCCTATTTATAGACTTAGTGTTTTATGAACAGATTTTTTTCTTATGCTATTATTTATTCGAAACAATAAAGACACACAAACCACTATGTACAATAATTACTTTTATTCACGATTATTAGGATGCACAATATTTAATGTAGCATAAAATGGTTTTAGAATGTATAACATATATTAAAATTTAAAATAAGAAATATGAGGCTATGAACAAAGTTCAATTTGTCCCTTATAACAAAATGGTCAATGAGGATAATTTTACATGTCCTGTGGTGTTCGTACACGTATGATCAACTATTCAAAGAGTTGTAGACTATGTTAGACAGCCAGGGGCCGGGGGTCTAAGGACTTTGTACCTCAGTTAGAGGTAGCACGTGTTATAATCCTACCCTTACATGAAAGTTTTTATCAGTGATATTTTGTATTGTATAAGTTCTACCCCTTACTCTGTTTGATAAGTTCCCCACACATATCGATAGTCTATGGGGAATAGAAGAGTAAAGTAAGTTTCAAATAGTGATCGGTATCTCCATTTTATCCAAAAAGAATACATATACTCTGCAGTAGGTAAACAAATATTATTATAGTTAGGCACTATTAGAAACAAAAAATAACAATACGTAGCTTTTATGTTAAAAACATTATATATAATAAAAAGAACAATAATGTTTACTTAAATAACAAAAGCATTAATGTTAAAATAGTCATCTTTATTAGTTATATATTACAAACGTACGCTGAAAATGCATTTTTGATACATGTAATACTATTTTCTTGTCAATTAGCCAACTTTAAAGATGATTCTTCAAATTATAAACCCATTCAAATTCAAAATTCATCTTTATTCATTATAGATTGAATATGCATATACTTATACTTTTCTCAGTTACCTTTTAGATATAAATGAATAAAAGATTTTAATAAAAATATAACGTCATTATTGTTGTCACATGTGGACAGTTTTATTTATAGGTTATAGTCATATTGATTAAAGGGAACATAAAATGCAATCATAATTTTATAAAAAAATTGTACAATAGAATACAAAACGTTAATTTTCTGAGCTTTATTAAACTAAATCCATTTAAATAATTTATTCAAATGCGATCGCATTTTTATAAAAAAAGAAAGAAGTATAATACCTGAAATATATTATTTTGATTTGTTTGTGATATTTGTTTATTGTTGTTTACCTAAAAATATATTGTGAACAGGGCTTAATTACATTCACTAATGTTTTAGTGAACTAATAATATAATTTAATACTTAATTTAAGCTGGCAGTAGTGTAAACATAATTGACTCACTTATATTTTCAATTTACTGATTCTATATTCTTAGTTTAAAGTAATTTCCTACTTACTTTCATTGTACTAGTAACAGAAATATTATAATACATGAATCCATGTACAATATTACAATTACAACTCACATTCTACAATCTGTTTTAAAAACATGTGACCCAACTTAATGAAACATCAGTAGAGTTATATTATCTACTTACATATGTTACTAATGGATCATTTTGGATGGATACACATTACTAGTAATTCTAATTAAATTTCTAGAAGCATATGTTTTTGATGTGGGCAAATGTTTTCAATACTTCATATAAAAAAAAAAAATGCACTGCTGAAAACACATACAAGCTGTAGAAAGAGGCCTAATTAGGTTGCTCTCATTGGCCAGTGGGAGTATTGATGGGACGGATAGATAATAGGCAGTACCATTAAAAACTACACAACTTAAATTCTTGTATTTAAATAAATATCTAATGATTTTGGACTTGAAATAAAAGCTTCCATCAAAAGTCTACGCGTCTTCTATTAAAATCAAATCACGAGAGGAACCGTAAACTGTGGCGCCGACTCCTGCATCAATCACCGTCAACTGTAGGAAGATTGTTTTCCAGTCGTTATCTTCATAACAACTTTACGGAACGACATCGTAAATCTCAAAGGTACTATGTCTTATGAGCCGTACACCCTCTAACCGTTGCGTTTATCGTGTGGCATTTATACAACGAGGTTTTTGCTATTTTGTATGCACAGCTTTGAGCAAATGAATTCATATAATTAATATACTTCAAAATTTAAATTATTTGTCCTGACAAAGGTGCAAATATTGAAACCAACCTCAATTATTTTTATTTCGTAATATTTGATACAAGAATAATACATTTCTAAGAGTTTTTCTCAGTGATAAGTTATTTGCAAGAAATGTAAATTTTTATTGGATAATTCCATTGTTATTGATGATTAAGGATTCGTTAGTAAGGCTTAAATTCTTTAATTCCTAATATAATGTATGTAAATTAAAACATATTTTTATAATTTTTATGTACGGTAATTAATAATGTATGATATGTGAACCAAAAAAAGTATCATTAAAATAAGTATCATTGTTTTATATTTTCTCAAATATAAAACAATAGCTTTTTATTTTCAACTAGTTTTGAATCGCCTGTAACAAAGTTTAACATAATAGAAAAAGTGTGACAGTAATAATTTACTAATTGAAAAAAATATATTATATCCGCTTGTAAATTTTTACTTTATGATTAACTTCACTCTCATATAGTTTAGTCTCATTTCTCGAATGTTGACTTTTTATGCTGTTTGGGTAGCTTGAGAGAATGGTTTACTAGTGTCAGTGGTCAGAGGGAGGATCGGTGGGGTGTAGGTGTGAAGGGGAGAAAAAAACCAAAACATTCAACCAAAGTAATGTATTTATTTGAACGCCACAACGTTAAACAGTCCTTGTGATGTTGCTTTTAGTTACAGCTCAGAGACGAGGCTGGGGGGGGGGGGAAGGTCATGGACAATATAGTTCGTTTCATAAAATTTCGTTAGAACTACACTAAATTTTCTTAAAATTAATTTTTAAATTTAACTACATGGAGTTAAGTATTTTAAATGTTTAGTTTTATTTTTTATAACGGTCTAAGGATGATGGTTACAATGATTATTGAGAGTATTCAACGACACCAGTGAGAATTTAAACTTATATAATTAATATATGGTATTAAAATATTTATTAACGTTATATACCGTATATTGAATATAAATTATTACAAAAAATTTTTAAGAAACATGTTGCGATGCTATGTTACCAACTTGGTCATCATAAACATTCTAATAGTATGAATAGGTGGGCCATCATTTAAGTTATGTGCTTGGAAAGTTACTACAAAATGTTATTTAGCAAGAAGGAAGGTGAATACTTCGGTTCAAACTCAATAGTTTTAATATTTATTATTATTATTATTGTTTTTTCTAGGAAGTTTTTACTTGAAAATACTAATTATACTATTTATTCACGAATTGGAAATTAATTTAGTGACCTGTAAAAACAAGAAAATATAATGCGTAAAAACATGAATAACTCCATGATATATAGGTAAACAAGAGTTTTGCTTAGCAAAAGAATTCTTTCCTTGACCAACAACGTTTGAGTGATATGACTTTAGTAACTTTGTTACAATCTAACCAAAACTATGTTTTGTTGGCATTCTCAGAGCAACAAACTTTATTACGGTATGAAAAGAGCCTAAATAAGCTAAAAGAACAGTGCTAGATACTATTAGACTTGTAAGGTTTCATTGGAAAGCAAAAAGATATATACTAAATTTTACTATCAATTTGGTGATAAAATATTTTAATCTCGTCTGAAATTCATGTACTGCAATAAATGACTAGTTAACCTGAGTATGTTTGCCATGATATCAACACACATAAAAGTATATATTCACTAATAGTTACCGGTTGTAGACATTTAAATATGCATGCAATAATATATATGTATATATATATATATAAGCTCCTTCATATTTATATTTCATGAAAATATAAAACACTTATTGGTGCAATACTGTTTCCAGGGGGTGTCATGGAAGCCCCCTCATCTACATGGATCTCTAACATGTATAGGAGAGCTATGTTAGAATACTACCGTGTGCAATGGGCTACTAAATAATAACATGTTAACATGTTGGAATCTATTGAACTAAGTAAATTTATGTATGAAACTTCCTTACTTCAATTACTATTAGTTTAATTAGTCCTTTGTATTGTGCAACTTAATTTTTAACTATATTTTAATTTATTTCATGCTTTTCCATTCATCAAAATTCCAAAAACTTAACCCTTATTAATATAAAAATAGCAATTTACACAGTTATTATTTCAGAATATGTAATTAGTTAATAATCCATTATACTCTAGTTGTATAAAAGTGTCATAATGGGAGTTGATAAATGCACACAGCTGATGTTTAATTCATGGATATTTTCAAATATACAAGTCTTAATAAACAAAATATTCTTCATGAAAGCAAATAAATTAACAATTACGCTTGATTTACATAAAATATGGAAAGAACTTACTTTTTTGTTCTGGTAATTAATTCGATAATCACTAAGAATGTATTAATGAAATCATATTAAGGTACAATAATAGTTTTTTGTTGAAAAAACTACTCGATGAAATCATAAAAACTCTAGTGCTACTGTAAAACTCAGAAAATTAAGCCTATGAGTTTTGTAATAATTAGAATATATCAATGGCTTACACAAGCAATACATAGAGATATAAATATAAAACTCACATAGAAGCTGTAATAATGTCAATATGCCAACAAAAGGAAGCATCTTAATAAATGTAGAACCTATAAATATAGTCAATATTACTTTAAATAAACAGTTATTACCTATACGTTAAAAGTATTGTACTATTGCGAAAATAAAAAAAAAAATAAATAAATAAATAAATACTTGACTTTTAGGCGCGCTCTCAGTTACTGCTATTTAAAAACAAGGATTACCTATGTAGAACAAAAATTAAACATGTGAAATGTAATTTTTCCAACTCAGAAAGTTAAAGTATAAATTCGGTCAATTGATATTAAATTTAGTTGGCAATCTTTAAACTATGATTATTTACACCGAAAATGTGTCCCTATTAACATTAAATAATATCTCGTAAAGTAAGTTAGTATTACAATGAAGTATCATTGGATATAATTAGGTATCCAATGAGGCTTGTTGTGTGATTTTAAATATAGGTAAAATGTATTTATTAGTTAACATTTTACAAAAATCTTCTAAGGATATTGGCTAATGGTATATTAAGGTCATTAAACTCTCACATAACGGAAATAAACTGTAAAACTAGGCGATTCAACTAAAAATCTTGAAAATTTGATTGTAACTATTAAAAGTGGATTGAAAGTGTTATTTACCCTCTAAAATGCAAATAGGATTCACATAAACTCTTTACAATGTATAACTGATAACGAACAGTAATAAAGCAGAGAAACTTGACTTTGACTGACGGATCCCCGATTCCTCCCGCTTCAGCTTGGACATATTGACAGTTTGCCAACCTAAAGTTGTTGTAGGAACTTCTATAACGATACAACTTGTACAATCTAAAGAAAAGATAGTATTTTAATTATTTTCAATTGGTAAATTATTGTTTTTTTTTAAACAAAATACCTATTTGGACTAACTTGAATATAAGGAATACAACACAACTATTGAATATGGTAAGCAACATATTTACCATATTCAACACCTTTTAATTACCTATATCAAACACGGATTCAGTTTAAATGAGCATTAAATTATTGTTAAAGCTTTACGTAGTTAATATCTGAAGATATATCGTAAATGTAACGTTAAACCCTAAATAATATTTAAATCATGATACTTATTTCAAACATTACGGTTAAAGGAATAATTAATTACATAATTATGAAGTAATAATACTTTCAACATGATAATATTTCATTATACATAATTTTGATTAATGTAATATGCCAATTACTGTATTACACATTGACAGACAGTTTCACAAAATGTACATTTTTTATTCGATTCCATATCAATAGCGCAATAATTCAGTGATTTTTATGATATTAAAACTATAATTATTTAATATTGTTAAAATTTCTATTTAACTACCGATTTTAAAGGTTTTTCTTTACAACATAAGTGACTTGTGCCTATCAAAGTCAATTATTCTTATAATAATCGAAATAAAATACCCAAAGTGTGGTATATTCTTAAAGAGCGTCAAATTCCCATTAGAATGAACTAATAAACTGTTTTTAGTTAAGATTGATTGCCTTTTATACTGATTTAAGGTGCATGAAAGAAAAAAATGTTAGGTTTCATACATTTACTTCTAAGTTTAAGAGTACTTTTCTCACCAAAAAAACGAATGTGAAAAGTGACAAACTATCTAAAAAATGTCTCTAATAACAGTGGACTTAAAGAACGTCTTTCGTTGGATGATATAGCTTTACGTTTTTGTAACTGAAAGCATGACAAAATAATTTATTGAAACCCGTGCTTTCATGGGTTTTTCAGTTACAAAAATGTAAAGTTATGTCATCCACCGAAAGACGTTCTTAAAGTCCAATGTACCAGATAAAAGAGGAATTATTAAAGAGGATATTTAGATAGTTTTACACCTTTCACATTCACTTGTTAGTGATGAAAAATCCTCCTAAAGTTAGAACTGAATAAATGTAAAACTTACAACTTTTTTACTTTCATGTACCTTAAGCTGTAATATAAGGCAATCAATCAAAATCAATGAAAAACAGTTTATTCATACGGATATTTAATGCGTTTTAAAAATATACCACACTTTTGAGTATTTTATTTCAACTGTTATGAGAAAAACAAATTTTGTTAGTCACAAGTCACTAATTTTGTAAAAAACCTTTAAACATCGGTAGTTAAATAGAAATGTTAATAAACATTTCTAAAACGACTGTTTTACTCCAAATACCATAATAATAACTCAGTAATACATACTGTAAACACTAAGCGCCAACCACCCTATATAGTCGGTAATAGCAGCTTGTTCTTCATAATTTTATGTAAAAAAAATAATAATAACGTGTTTTTGTTTCGCTAAGATAAACTTAGCACTTTATTGAAATTTGTGTGGGAGTTAGTGATGAAAGACATTCTAACTGTTTTATTATTTGCGTATGATTTTTTTTTTTAAATTTGTATATGGGATGATTTTTATTAAAAATACTCCCCAGAAAGGTTTTATATGTTTAATTTTAAGATCTTCATTTAATTTTTATAGAAATGATATTGTAAGTTTTATAACCATGAAATGAGGGGTGTCCATGTTAGATGCTTGCCAAGGACAGAATGTTATTATTGATTAGACGTTTGAGTCGTTGAGAGAAAATCAGCCCAATACTGCGTGATACGAATTCTACACAGATCCTCTGCCTATTGAGCTATTTAAAGGTATTCCTTTATAATAAACAACCAACCTTGGTAAGTAATATCGTTTTTACACTGGTTACTTATTCACAACCAATTTCATTTATATACATAGTTATATATTTATATTTTCGTATTTATACGTGTAGACATTTTATCAATAAAAACTAGGCTAACTTATTATAATAATATTAGAAAGTGTTCGATCGGACCCTTACGTGATTATAGTAGGTATATATCATTTCAATGTTAAGCATATGATCCGAAATACTAATCCTTATATCTTGATCACTATTTTAATAATTCCTCTTGCTATATGAAACAAATCATTGATGGTCGTCATACATGTGTGGAAAGTCACTGGCATACTAGCTGGGTACTCAACTACTAATATCTAATGTTTAGACAATATCGTGTTTGTCTTCCATATTTCAATACTAAGCAAAATGTTAAAGTTGTCATAGTTTGTAATACTAACTTTAAACCTATATTCAATTGTTACCCTTTCTTTATTATGCCTGATAAAAATTATGCTTATTGTTGTATGTGTCTAAAACGACTAGAGTATTATTGTAGTCTTAAGCTGTGGCAGTTACAATAGTTATTTATTAATTGTGAATTATATATGTTTAAGGATCGTTCAAACAAATTGAAAATAATGGACGATTAATTCTTAGCTAACTAATTATTTGTCTCTCCTTTGCCTCTTTTAAATATTAATTCCAAAGATCATTCCATTCAAACGTAATCTGATATTTAATAACAGTTGATTCCATCCAATTTCGTTTCAGATTTCTAACGATCCAAATTGAATATTCAAGCTAACGCAGTTTTTTCTTCATTAAATTCAAGATCACACGGATGACTTTATTTGTAAGAAACTCTATTCCATACTATAATTTCGAATCTCTACAATCACTCAAGATATTATTTTTCGTTATATAAGAGTAATTTGATATAGAAGTATCATTTTAAACTATTAAATTTCCTTATAACATAAATGTTAGGTGTTAGATAATATCTGAATATTTATAAACGGTTGTTCCACACTGATTGATTTCAAATAAGTTTCAATTCCAAGTAAACAATAATCTCATGAATAAAGTGACTGTCAGTCCGTTTGTGAATTGATCAGTAAAGGTTGGACATTTTTTACCTTATAATTAATATAAATAAAACAATAATACACAGTACTCTCTTACACCTAACTAAATACACTGTTAAAACTGTATATATAATTAAAATTGTGTGTTACAAATACTTGTTCCTAATCGAGATCAATTGAAAAGTGATTGTATAAATCCAATGTTTATCTAGTGCAATCGTAATTTATTATTCAAAATTGAAAATCCAACATAGATTGCACTTAATTTGAGGTGAGTATGAATAATTGCATCAGTGCATTTCCTCTGCGGTCAAGTTAGTAACTGAATTTGACTTATGCACAGACAATCCTACAACTTACTTATTAAAAGCCCAACAGCCAGGTCCTACAGGTTTACAAGGACCCAAAGTACGTAGTATTTGTATGACTTTTAGTGAACTGATAGAGAGTTCGTTTCCCTAGACAACACCCATTTCCAAGCAACCATCCAACACGGACAGCCCAGACTTCTCTAGTAGTGACCACACTAATAGCAACGGTTGTGCGGTATTCATGTAGGTATTTAGGTGTCTGAGGATTTTCTACGACCTTCAAACATTGTGTTTCACATCTGGGTTGCAGCACTATGCCTCGAGTTCTTACTAATATACAAGAAAATGCATCGAGTGTGAAAATAAAAATGGATGTATCCATGTTTAAATTTATAGGGAATTTATTGTATTATTCATAAATATTTGCTTTATTATTTATCTAGAGTGGTGGATCATTGGATGAGGATTCAGACTGTGGAGGCCAGTTCCAAGGTTTCAATCCCAAACTGAGCCTATATTCGGTACTTTACAAGTTGAATAAAGGAAATAGTAAAAAAACAAACTACCCCTTGTATTTAATGACCATTCTTATTTAATCTGATGAATTTATTATTTAATTATGTATTTATATTATTTTTCAACTGTATATGATTATTCAGGAAGACCGACAGTACACTTTATTCAATGAGTGATGTACCGACCACTAGCTCAGTTGGGGATTGAAATCTTTGATTTGGCACCATCAGTCCGGAGCCTTAGTCACTGAGCTGTAATGTGGTATGACATAAGCGTAATGTCATGAACCCCTTTCTCCACATAACTACATGATTAGGAACGTCGTGGGAGTATTTGAATGAATGTGAATGAGCCGAGTAAGTGAGTCATCCATCTCTGGGAGTGAGTAGTACAACGATCGTTATCAACGTAATATATCGTATGTGTACTATTTATGACACTACTTTTTATTTTTGCCCCGTCGTATTCTATAATTATCAAAGTTTCATCATCTGTGTAACAATAATATATGAACAATTATTCACAGCTATATATGTAAAAATGTCCATGAATAACTATCGTACATATAATCATTTCTTCTGAATGGATATGTTCTTTAATTTTCTACACTATGTATTAAGTATTAGTGTGATTGTATGATTTGAATATATTATTCCAACAATTAATAGTCAATGTTACCATATAACGCTACATTATAGTAATATTTTTAATATTCACTCGGGTGGAAAAATTAATTATTAATATCTCGTAGCAAATTCAGACTTTTTATAGGAAGTGAAATTGGGAGGAAATGATTAATGCAAACAGCTGACACCAAAATAATGGAGTATTCGGTAATTATAAAGTCTTTATACATAATTAATTTATCACAAACTTGGAAAGTGAAATAAATCAAATCATGTAGTGAGGAAACTTTAATAAAAACACTTTCCGACGATTTATTTCTAACAGCATAAGTTCATATACTATACAAAAGTAGTTAACAAATAAGAAAACATATATAACGAGAAAAATATGTTAAGACACTTACTATTATGCAAATATATAAAAGCTGATTTTAAAAATTCACGAGTTCATTAAAGAAGACACTTGCCAGAACCTTGTAAGATAAATATTTGGATTGGTTGTCTTAAAAGATGAAAAAAAAAAAACATCAAATAAGAAAGTAAAAGAACATATATTATTATTACATTACATAATAAATTTTGCATTTTTCACTTACATTACATATAAAGAGATTCAGAATTCTTTTAAATGAAACTACATATATTGCATAACTTAAGTTGGATGCTCAGCTAATCATATTTATCTATAACCTTCTTCCCATTCGTCTTGACAAATAGTTTTCTTTGAATATGTACATTTTTATTTGAAAGGTGAAGTTAATATTATAAATATATGTGTGGCAATATGATACAAAACCCTAAAAGAATCCCCCAGTGAACATCAAAGTGGCATCTAAATACGTGTTAACTACAGGTCATCAATTATGGTATCTGATACTAGAGAGGTGGAAGAAAATACCTACATTCTCATATGAAAAAAGTAACGGAAGTGACAAAAGATCATAGCACACTGTCTTAATTTTCAGTGAGAATATAACGTTGTGAGAATCTCCCCTATACAGGTACAAGTTCAGGGGGGGGTCAAAGTGATTCTAAAATCTTCCTGTTACAAAGTAAGTTTAAATTTTCAAACAGTGGTTTATTAAAACATTACGTTAAAATAAGGATATATTAAGAAAGAGTGTGTCCATGTGTGCAACTAATGCTAAACATCATTTGAGTAGAAATAAAAAGCTTAGAATGGATCCAATCCAAGAGTTAAAATATGAATGTCGTAAGTTTTCTTCGAAAAATACATAAAAATTAATTATTTTTGTTAAATTAGGCAATTTCATATATATTTTAGTGTAACAATAACGCATTACAAAGCCTCGTCATGCTTGGCAATGTAATTATTCATCCAATATACATAGTAAATAATAACAAGTATACTAAACAATTAAACCGATAGTTTAAACACACATAATAATGGGACCATTAACTATTATATAGTCAAATACGATTTTAGTAACATTCGAATCTTGGGACTTTGAGATTGCATTCCAAGAATTCATTTTGATAAACTGTAATGACTTAATACGATCTAATATTTTCATTGTTAATAATCAATAAATATAATGTTTTAAAGAATAACATAGCCCTTACACTAATTACTTTATTTTACTTCATGTATCCCATTTTAGCTTGTAATTAATTGTATTCAATTTATTTGAGAATTGTTGTGAAAATGTAAGCCAGATCTATTTCTAAAATAATTTGCAGAAAATTAAGACATTAATAATTTCCATTAATAATAACATCAATTAATGTTATTCAATATACAGTCAGTTAAACAAGTGGGAATGTCTCGAACAATTTCTATTTGTTACAAGTGGTGGATCTACATTATTTGTGTTAGTAGTTAATTACTATAAAAAACATACAAGACAAATAATGAATAATATAGTTATTGCTTTCTTTAATAACTTTCCATCCTTTACAACAAATAATTACAACAGATTTAGGTTGCTAAACTATTAACAAGTTCCCAGCTGTGCCTGGGGCCAAATCTGATGCAATTGAGGATCCGTTAATCAGAGCCAAGTTCCTTGTTCCAAGTTGTTTATCAGTTGTACACAGTTTATCTTAGTATCAATTTATATATTCACTGTTACAGTTAGTTTCACTTTAAATACTTAATTTAAAATTCTAAAGGAATTCTTTGATGAACGTTATAAAAATAAACTTTGAAATTTAATTGTTATTAAGAAGAGTGTAATCATGTTAATATTATTAGTACCGATATTATTACATCCATATATATCATATAAATCAAACTTATATTCATATTCAGACCACTAATCGATTAGAGTCAATTAATCGTTTACTAGTAAGCCTTCTTCAACCTGGCTGCCATTGTCGTTGGCTTCGCCATATCCGGCCTGAACCAATATGCCACGGTGGGTTTATGGTGAATGGGCTTGTAGATTGTGTGGTCTGCCCCAAGCTATTACGTCGATATCATTACAGATAACGTAATGAGTGCTATTTAGCATGGCGTGTATAATAAATAGATTGTACCTCGGTTATACAATCTAATAACGGTTACATATTAGCAGAGAGCCAAGATCTGTAGCTTGAGTCCCCAATTGAACTAACAAAGGTACTTAATTCGTTGAATAAACTTGTGAACAGGCGAGTGTATATAAAAAAGTCGTCATGCTTACATACTTTGGTAATGTGAACACTTGACTAAATAACGTAATTTAATAATAAAAGTAATTTAGCACATATTTTGTTATGTATAAAGTTGATTTTGGAAATGTTATTCACTTATTTGGAAAAAACAAGCATATATAAATTCAGTTCAATAAGGTAAACAGTAAATTATTCCTCCAGTACATAAAATATGTACTATATATAGCTGTTAGGTAATAAGATGATTGTACATAGTTGATATATTCTGTAGTTATAAGATTTGATTTTTGGTATTTCACATTTTCACTAAATCCAAGAGAGAGAGAGGGTTATCTGCCTTTAGAATAAATATCACGCCACCCCAAATTCGAGCTCTCATTGGTGCTCAGGAATAAACTCACCTCAGGCGACGTTTTCGCGCCACACAACACACACTCACGCTTAGTCTCTCAGAGTGTAAGGTCACGGGTCTCGTTTCCAACTCAACATTTAGTGATTGTGTGCCTCTTTAAATTCTAATTGTTTATCTTTAACTCTCTCTAACTCTGTGCTGCTCATCCTGACATTCAAGAACCTCGTTTGTGCGGTACGTGGTCGGTCTTCTGGACTTTCGAAACGCTCGTACTTCCGCGACTACTCTTCAGTGCTTTAGAACTGTGATAAAGGAAGGTGAACTGGATTACCAAAAGTGTCTCCAACTACTCCTGTTGGATACGTGGTCAACCAATCTCTGTGGTGAGTCAATTCTCTCTAATTAATTCTTTACGTCCTTAGTGTATTCCCCCGTCTGCTCCGGAAGAGCAGTGGTCCTCGTGTTCATGAACAGAAATATTAACATTCTCTACCCGACAATAGCTTTAGAGACCTGCCTTTTTTAGGCTAGTATTATCAATGGGATTCCTCATTATTTGGCCTTTCTGATTTGTACAACTAAAACATATAATATAAAATAGGACTTTTACTCCCTATTCTCTATCCTTTCAATCTAGACCTGGGAGTATTTTTCATTCTTCAAAGTCATACATAACCAAGCCCTATTGAGTATACTTGTTAGCCTCTGATTGAGATACCTCCTAATAACTAATGGCAATTTGCCTCGCAAGGAGCTTGAGATCTCTATAAATGTTAGATAAGTGAGATTCAGAGTGCTAACGATATGCCTATATCCATCAATATTAACATCATAGTTAGCTTATCTAAAACCTAGTATCAAATAGTCAATAACACTGTTCACTATACGTGTTCACATATAGGGGATTAATACCATTGTTCATATATGGGTGGGTGTATCAATACTACCGGACATGTAAGGGTGGGTCAATAACACTGTTTACATATGGGTGGTGGTATCAATACTACCGGACGTGTAAGTGTAGGTCAATAGAACAGTAAACACTGTTCACATATGGGTGGGTGTATAAATACTACCGGACGTGTAAGGGTGGGTCAATAACACTGTTCACATATGGGTGGGTATATAAATACTATTGGACGTTTAAGGGTGGACTAATACCACTGTTCACATATTGGTGGGTGTATCAATACTACCGGACGTGTAAAGGTGGGTCAATAACACTGTTTACATATTGATGGGTGTATAATTACTATTGGACGTGTAAGAGTGGATATTAATGTAATAATATTTCACATTAAACCATATGTAAAAAGGTATTAACCACTTTTCACATATGGTTGAATGTATCAATACTACCGGACGTGTAATAGTGGGTCAATAACACTGTTCACATATGGGTGGGTGTATAAATACTACCGGACGTATAAGGGTGGGTTAATATAATTGAAAGTATACAGATGGGTTCAATACAAATGTTCGTTTACGGTTGGGTGGGTGAATTAATACCACCGGACCTGTATGGGGGGAATGATTTTGGAAAGGGAAAGAGTATTTAAGGAAGACTTAGGGCACTTTAAGAGAGTTAGTCAAAGGTAGTAAATTATAAGTCCATGAAGTACAGTGTGTAAAATTGGTAAATAAAATGTAAACACGACAATACAAATGTTAATGCATTGGAAAATGTAGTAAACATATATTTATAATATCAAAAATATAAATATCTTTGTTCTTTTTTTTATTTAAAACCAACCTACAAACTTCCCCCAACCCAACCAGAATATATCTATTCATATAAATACTTATATGTTAAATTATAATGAAATTGTCACTGTTTGAATATTAGTATTGCCATGTTTCAGTTTTATCCGTCATGTTAGGTATACTTCAATTACTACCTTAATTTACATCACCGAAACATATTTTATGGTCATTTCATGTATGTTTGTATCATTGTTGTTTACATAATGAGCCATTTATAGAACACATTTGATACATTTATGTCACAATATTATATTACTTTACAAATCAATGACTTATTCCTACAGCAAACTAGTTTTTATAGTATTTAAATCTATATGTTCAGATATCGTACATTTAAACATTCGGACAAATAAAATTTTTCCATATCTTTTTTTAATTTCACCTCTTCAAAATCCTTTTAATTCTTCAAAATAAAACCACACTTCAGATTTTCTATCCCTTAATAGCAAATTTTATGGTTCGATAGATATACTAATAAGTAAACTGAACTATCTTTCATCCTAAAAGATTGTAACATTTAGCACTTCCAATATCAACGAATGGTAAAAGCGATGTTAAGTTGTTATGTATTTATAAAAGGTTTTTTCGAATAAGATCAGATATTATTTCATAAAGCTTGCTAAAATCAATACATAATGTAAAATATCATATCCACATATTAATATTACAACCTCGATAGACTTCTAAAACTGTCTTGCTAAGCTGAACATATTGAACAATATACCAACATAGGTTCTTAAATTGTCATCAAATTGGTGTCTAAATTGATGTCTTGAAGTAATCCATGTTTAAATTACTTAAATAGTTTACGTGATCCTTTATCGAAATTATAGATAGTACCACATATTTTATGGTTAAAATGTGTTATTAAATGGTTAGCCTAAACTTTTATGTCAATCGATGTCTTTTTTATATACTGCTTAAAAAAACTCCTTTATTCGTAAAAACAATTCCATATTAGTAAATTGTACATCCTACGTGTAGCAATCATACGTATATTCATATGTAAATTATAGTATATATCTTAATTGTTCACTGGATATATTCCTATTACTAAATACAATCTTATTACTAACTACAACTTAGACATTTTAACTAAATTATGGTATTAAAAATATTTGGGTAAACGTTTCATAATGATTCACTGCTTAGCTCTGGATGCACAAATAAAAATTATTTGAAGATAAATCACTACCTCCACTTACTGCGAAGACTGTTGGGAGATGATGCTTCTGTGTTATCTTATGACAGACATGAGGGAAAGCTCCAGCACTAAATAGATGTGCCCGTAATGGAACTTGGTACCAAACTCCTCACATGAGGTTAGGAGACATACTCTCTGTGTTGCCCTCCAGCCAATTCCTGTAGATGGATCGACACTAATTACATGTACCCGTAAGGCATCATTAAATCAACCTCTTGCTTGAGGTTAGGAGTTTTACTCTCTGCGTTGCTCCCCAGTTAACCCCAATAGATGGATTTGCATAAATTACATGTACCCGTAAGGAGGTGAAAGAGAGCTATTAAGTTGTACACATAGATTAACATCAGAAGTATGGAGAAAAGAAACAATACCCAATGATTGGAACGAAGCTGTAATAACACCTATTTTTAAAAAGGGTGAGAAGACAGAGTGCAAAAATTAAAGAGGGATTTCTATTCTAAGTTATAATATAAAGTATTATAAAAAATCCTCTCGAATAGACTGAAAGAGTATAGAAGAAAATATTAAAGACCACCAAGCAGTATTTGTTTAAGGTCGCTCTACTACAGATCAAATATTTGCCATCAAACAATATCTCTCAAAATATTGGGATTTTAATAAGGATGTTCACCTATTATTTAAAGATTTTCAAAAAGCGTATGGCGGCATTAATAGGATGAACATTTATGAAAAAATGCAAATATTTGGCATCCCAGACAAGCTTATAAAATTGACACAAATATGTATTGATAAATCAAGATATAAAGTGAAGGTAAATGGAGAATATACAGAGGGCTTTGAAGTTAATACAGGAGTTCGTCAAGGTGATGGGATATCCCCTCTACTCATCAACCTAGTCTTAGAAGATGCACTCAGGAAGACAAAAGATTTAAGGGCTGGGATCTATGTTGGATCAAAATTAAATGTGTTAGCTTTTGAGGATGACGTTGCTCTTCTTACTGAAAGTAGAACAGATCTGGAAAATTTAGCAAAAGTGCTAATTCAAGAAACCAGGATAAGACCAGAATATATGCATACAACCAGAAGACAGGGAATGAATAGAATACAAAATATTAAAGTGGACAAGTGGAAATTTGAAAAAGTTGAAGAGTTTAAATACCTCGGCATAACTCTAGCACAAAACATAAAAGAGGAAAACGAAATCCAAAATAGACTAGTTTTAGCCTCTAGGACCTATTGGGTCGTGGAGAAATTACTTAAATCCAAGATATTGTCTATGAAAACTAAGATCAAAATATACCATACAATAGTCCTCACTGTGTTAATGGACACTGACAAAGGAATATGAGAAGAAGCTTATTGCCTTTGAAAATTTATTATTAAGAAAAGTGTTTGGTCCAGTACGCGAAGGAGATGTTTGGAGAATAAAAAATAACAGAGAATTAAGAGAAATATACACTCACCCAGATATAATAGCATTAGTGAAAAGTAGAAGACTAAGGTGAGCTGAACATGTGTGGAGGTGAGAAAATACCTCCATTATTAAATATATTGAACGGTCTAACCCAGAAGGTAGGAGACCCCTTGGCAGGCCAAGACTTAGATGGAAAGATCAGGTCCTCAAAGATATTCACAAATTGGGGACTACACCTGAGGCAGCAAAGAACAGAGCAGAATGGTGAGGTATTGTTGGCGAGGGCAAAAAACAACTGGGGTTTCAATGGCCAAGGAGGTAAGGTAAGGTAACATGTACCCGTAAGCAACATTTCACCAATTCTTTTGCAGGAACCGTATTCACTGTGTTGCCCTCCAGCAAACCCCGTAGATGGTTTTGGAATTAAAAAGATAAATCCGTAGGAAAACATTGCATTGAACTCCTTGTTTCAGGAAGGGAGGTGTACACTCTATGTTACCCACTAACATACTGCCAAGTATGCTACCGACACTAACAACATGTTCCGGTAAGGCAACTTGGCACCAACCCCTTGCTTCAGGATGGGAGGTGTACACTCTGTGTTACCTACTAACATACTGCCGAGTATGCTACCGACACTAACAACATGTTCCGATAAGGCAACTTGGCACCAACCTCTTGCTTCAGGATGGGAGGTGTACACTCTATGTTACCCACTAACATACTGCCTAGTATGCTACCGAGACTTACAACGTGTTCCGGTAAGGCAACTTGGCACCAACCCCTTCCTTCAGGATGGGAGGTGTACACTCTGTGTTACCCACTAACATACTGCCTAGTATACTACCGACACTAACATGTTCCGCTAAAGCAACTTGGCACCAACCACTTGCTTGAAGTTAGGTTTCATACCCTCTTTGTTACTCTCCAACATACAGTACGGCAATAACAAATTGTAACGTAAGGCAACTTGGGCAACGCAAGAACACCTTTCTTGAGGTTAGACTGAGATGCAACTTCTTGGTCAAGAAATTTCTGTCTGTTATATTACGCGTAGCAGCATGGTGGAAAGTTATTTTGATGGATAGTTAAATATGTTTTAATGATAATATAGCAACAATTTATAAAAGTTAGTAACTTAATTATTTATAATATAAGTCTTTCCAGAACGCTAGATATAATTTTGGAAAGTGTCTTACCACTAAGCTTTTTACTTATGTTAATTATGCTTTTTTAATTGTTAATTAATTTCTATTATTTTGGGCCATGCAAGGTCACCCATGACCTAAAAATTACTGTAGGTTTTAATAACACAGATAAATAAAAAAAGTCAAAATGCCCTATTGTGATACCATTGAACGTATTGAATACACCTGTACCTATACAATATGCTAAGAGGAAGTAAGTGCGTAAAGATGTAATTATTTTAACTATCGTATGTTATAATGGGTCTCAATATTAGTGGTTTTACCTTAAAGTGCTAAAGAAAATAATATTATAAATAACTTAAATTACAAAAAGTGATGTGCATGTAGAATCTTGAGTATAATATATTGTTTACACCCAAAATATTACATCACATTTACATAACTAAACAATGCATTAATTGTCTTTTCTATCCAATATAAACACAACAAAATAATTCAAAATATTGACTCATACCTAATTTAGGACATAGTGAAGCATCACAGCAATTTCATATTGAAGGGAAGTTATAGAGCTAGTAAAAAATTAATCACTGTAGTAATGTGTGTGTTTTCAATTACCTCCGTACGTAATCAATTACCATAGCAACAGTTTAATGTGTTTCATTATTGTGCAGAAGCCAATATATAAAAACATATCCAAACAAACGAGTTAATGGATTTGTTTTGTAAATCACTGCCCTAATAGCATTTACATTGTAAATTACCATAATGAGAGAAGATAACATTATAATATTAGTTCTATTTACTTCATTTATTTTTTATGAAATGTTTTCTTAATAGCACTCTAAATGTTAGAATATTTTATGAAAATTACAATATATATATTCTGTAAATACTCTTTTAATTTTATATGAGTTATTTAAAAAAATGCCATGTAAGTTAAAAGTTACATAACACCTTATTAGAGATGTAAGTAAAAGAAACTATAAAAGATTATTTATAATGCTGAATCCATACGCAGAACAAAAATTCTTCTTTAGTAATGCGTCCAGTTTATTGCCTACACTTTTTGTATGCTGAATATTGGTATGAATAAAATTATATGACTGGTTGGTTCCTTTATTTACGATATTTATGGTTGTCAAACTTGAATTGATCTAATTAAAACCGTGGTATGATTGCCTAATACTGTAGGTGTGTCTTTTCTTTTCTTTTTTTATATTTTTTTCATAAAATAGTAACATTAGCTTCAAATTTAGAATGAACCTGAATTATTTACAAACTATATAATTCTAAGTATGTTGGTGTACTTTCCTTTTTATTTGTTATTTAATAATAATTCTACCCTTTATTGTTCAATAATTTCAAACTGACAAAAATGGCATTTCATCTACTAATTCAACAAATACTCACAAATCCACCAAGAACACTAATATTTTGCTTCTGACAAGGATATAATCTTTTATTAATTGATATTTCAAATAATGTAAATATAAAAACTGAACTAAAACTATTGTTACAATTCAAGGGATACGTTGTGGCATTGTACTTACATTTGTTTTCTTTCTTTCATTTTTAATGTAGAGTTTACCCTATTTTAAATGCTGTTATAAGGTGAAAAAGTAAATGGCAGATTCTTATATGATAAAAACGGTGTTAAAGGAATTATATTATGAAATAAACTTAATAATAATTTAAAGTAAAATTGTTTACTTTTTACATACTTTTTAAGATAAATAAAGATTTCTTAGAATAAGTGTCATCATCTGTTTCATGATCTGTCATCGCTGTTCTGAGAAGAAGAAGTTAATATTTTCCATACTACAGACGCACAGAACCATTTGCCATCGAACAAATTTAACTGGTGTAGTTTGAAAAGAATAAATTATAAATCAATGTTTAGTTTATTAAAGTTTCTTTATATCATGTATTCTACTACAGTGGAAGATATAAAAGTAAGTTAGAATTTGATTTTACTGTATCATTTACTGGCCAATTATCAATATAAATCGATGCACATTATATACTTTATAGGTGCTAGGTAGTTGGGGATTTAGAAACTTTCCTTTAAAAGTGTGACTGTTTTTAATTTATCGTTTAGACTAATATGTTCTTAGTTCAACTACTTACTGGTGAACAACACCTACGGAAATACTTGGGTGGGCATATGGATCAACAGCATCATGCGTGTCTGGAAGGGCGGATACTAACATATGTGTAAGGGAGGGTCAATACTACATCACTTGTATGGAAGGTGGGTGAGAATATTAATTTGTTAAAATAATAATAATCCTTGGTTTTAGAATTGGATTTACTCTTTGTAAAATTGATATTCTGTTTATTGTTAGTATTATAACTAAATGAAACCACTAATTAAAATTATTTCTTTCACATAATGTTGTGTCAATTATCAAATGTATTATAAATGAAGGGAAAGTATTAGTAAGAAAAGATATTATTAGTCCATTTACTAGTATTAAATATGTATTGTAACGTTTTTAAATACTAATATAATAAAATAATATAATAATAATATACTTAGTACATGTTTCTTAAAAGAAAAAAAAGTTGTACTTGTTCTGAAATAAAATTTTTCATTGATCAACACTTTTAAATTAAGTGATGAAAAGTTTTACAAAATAGTTCTTATTTCTCAATGATAAATGTGAAAAGGCATATCAAATGAAAGCGATTGTATCATAAAATAGATAATATACAGTATTAATGGCTGTGATAAATAAATATTATTTTTAGTTTTGTAAGATCCATTTAATGTATTAGTTACGTCTCTCATTGCCCGCCTAGCTGATAAGCCAAGCCTAAACAGAATTACTCGGCTCTGATCAATGCCGTCTGATTTGCCTTTGGTCTCAGTTGTAGCTAGCTGCCTCTGCCAATTTAATATCCCAAACTGTAGTTTAGCTCCGGTTCTGTTGAATCAAGCAAAGGCAATGATTTCAACACAGTATAATTAAATACGTTGAGTTCAATGTACATTTTAAACATTTGTACTAAAACAGGTATAGAGTGGTTTGGATGATTTGTCACTAGTGAGAAACAGATTTTGTTACTTGATATAATATATAATCCTTCCTTTGGGTTCTAAATATAATGAAACAAACTTTTAATATAATATTTTTTATGAAAATACATTATTGAAAATCTACTTAGAGTTACCAGAATTTTGTTTGTAAGGAACAAATTGCAGTGTGGTTCTTTAGCTATTCGACTGATATCAACAGTAATGAAACAATAATTAAAACATCTTAATTATTATTTCAATTGTGGCCATTAATTGAAAATATTCGAGGTTTATATTTATTAGGCTGGATTACTTATACAAATTAACGATCAATTGAATTCAATGAGATACTGTCATAAATCTCATCAACACCAAATTCAATCGACTTATGTTTTTTAGATGAGCCCACAATACTTTATGTCAGTCCACTGAATCTAAGTACCTTTACAACATTCAAGGTTTTGATAATTATTAAAATATGTGACGTTTAACATAATGTTGTAAGCATTTTACAATTGCTTAACAGTATATATCATTTACAGTACGAACATACTAGTTTGAAAAGTTATTTGAAATTGCAGATTATATTATTTACGGTAGTAATAAGGAAGTTATTTGTGCTCGAAACAATTGCTATTAAGAGTACGAAAGAAATTTAATTATAAGTTAAATAAACTAATTTACTTCCCACCATTTTTTGTCTTAATTAATTTAATTGCTTTTGCCTAATGTTTGATTCATGTTATAAATGACACTTGGCTAGTAAAATAATTGTTTCTATTTGGTAATTTATCGGCAATCTTGAATTAAAAAATTTTATTTGCAATTAGTAGCTACACGGCAGAAAAAATGACATTAAAAAAATGAAGGGTTAAGCTTTATTATCATATTTATAACGTATTTAAAAAAATAAACATAAAAATATAATATTTAATAATATTTAAGAGAAATATATTACTGGTTCTAATTAACTATAGAGATATTCGTCAACACATTGTACGATTTCTTCTTTGAGTTCTTTATTGGAAATTGTAAATAATTTAAGAAATTCTCAAAAATTGCAATAAAATGCTTTATTATGTGAAGCCTTTCGCCTACAATGTAGGCATCGTCAGACATCAACATAAAATTCTAATTTTAAAACATTTGTTGATGTCTGACGATGCCTACATTGTAGGCGAAAGGCTTCACATAATAAAGCATTTTATTGGAATTTTTGAGAATTTCTTAAATTATTTACATTTTACGATGTTTCTGCAAATACAGTACAGATTTGGTGGGTGAACATTTCGTGTGTTAGAGGTGAAAGTCGTGTTACATCAACTCTAACCAACCACTAAAATTCTCTGAGCTGTTTTTACTTCAAATATAATATACCTCTCAGTGGCCTTATATACATTATCCTACGTTTACTGGAAATACAAAGAACAATATAACAAAACACTAATCCTAGCTTAGCCATATTGAAAAAAAGACAATTCTGTTGGATTTATAAAGCAAAATAATGACCTTAAAGATGACATCAGCCATTTAACTTGATTACTCAAGATTATCAAGATTACTTTTCGTAATACTAATTACAAACAAAATTTCCTAACGTCTATCACTAAAACACACCTACATTAATCCTGATTCCAAGAAACTCTTCTGATAAAATTCATACTAATCAATTTCAAGTGACCACCGACATTTTACTCTTTTAACACTACGCTAATAACTATTTATTATTAAACTAGTTTAATAATTGATTTCTGACTAATCTTTTTTAAATATATCATATTCTACATATTGAATTGCCTGCATCATATTATTAAATTAATAGGCAGTATAGTTTATTCAATAAAATACCATGAATCTAACTAAATAAAATAGTTCTTTTATTCAGTCTAAGTAAAGTAGTGAAAATATGAAACAAGTGATGAAAATGTCTCATAGTAGAAACTAGTTTTACAGTCATTTAAGGAATATTTTTTAAAAAACATGCTTTAGTCTAACCCAAATAACGTTTTGCAATCGAATTCAATATATGTTATCTTTTATTTAAGGTAAGGAGTTAACGGAGTGGAGTTGTGAGCCTCGTTGAATTGCAAATAATTGAGCGTCCTTAAACGAGGTTTTTGTTCGTTGAGAAGGATAATAGAGTCTCTTCTCTATTTTGATGTCTGATAGTTACTGAATAAGTGGTTTTGTTGGGTTTTATTAATTTTATATAAAATGTTTAAAATAAAAAAAACATATGGTGAGGCGTTTTTTATGTACCATTCATTGTTATAGGATAGCATATATTTAAATATTAAATAATATGAAAACACTTTTTTTATGAATTTGATGCGAAAATGTGCATAAATGAGATACTGTGTTAGGTTCCGTTAGGAGGAGTGTATATCCTGTTGTATTTTTTATGTATTTTTTACGTTTAGCAGGATGTGATTCAGCGAATGCTTATTGCATAATGCATAAAGGTGTTAACACAGAATATTCTGAGCTGACTAAATTTTAATCAGGATATTAAATAAAGTAATTGATTGTAAGTATTAAGTAAAATTGATTTTTTCACAATTAATAATACTATTGTAAATGTGTTGCGTTATGTATCCTTAAGCACGCAGCTGTGACTTGGACTGGTTAAAAATGTAACGCTAGCGCAGTGCGCCAAATCACAAATAGTCAGTTAGCTCTCACTGAATTTTGCAATTCTGTTTTATGTGATAGTTATTTTAGGGGCCTGAAACATGGAACATTTCTGTTTTGTAGAAAAATTATTTATTTAATATTTATTTTTTTAAATACATATTAAATAATCAGCATCGTACTTACGTGAGGGGCAGGACAACTATTAAAGTGATCCTTATTGTCATTTAATTGACTCAGCTGGAAACTGCCACACTCGCTTTAAAAAAAATCATACTGTCAAGATTTTATGAATGTTTAACAAGGAGTTGTTTTTTAGGTGTACATAAATCGACTATTAAACCTATCAAAAGGAGAATAATAGTAAATGAAAACTGTCCTAAAACGTCAAGGCAACCTAGATATATTGCTTCTGTAAAAATTTGTGCATTGTTTCATTCTTAACTACTTGTACGGGTATCCCTTGTTACTACATGTAAGTGTATCCCTTGTTACTACATGTAAGTGTATCCGTTGTTACTACGTGTAAGTGTATCCCTTGTTAAAACGTGTAAGTGTATCCCTTGTTACTACGTGTACGAGTATCCCTTGTTACGACGTGTAAGTGTATCCCTTGTTACTACGTGTACATGTATCCATTGTTACGACGTGTAAGTGTATCCCTTGTTACTACGTGTAAGTGTATCCTTCGTTACTACGTGTAAGAGTATCCCTTGTTACTACGTGTAAGTGTATTCTTCGTTACTACGTGTAAGTGTATTCCTTGTTACTACGTGTAAGTGTATCCCTTGTTACTACGTGTAAGTGTATCCCTTGTTACTACGTGTAAGTGTATTCTTAGTTACTACGTGTAAGTGTATTCCTTGTTACTACGTGTAAGTGTATTCTTCGTTACTACGTGTAAGTGTATTCCTTGTTACTACGTGTAAGTGTATCCCTTGTTACTACGTGTAAGTGTATCCCTTGTTACTACGTGTAAGTGTATTCTTTGTTACTACGTGTAAGTGTATTCCTTGTTACTACGTGTAAGTATATCCCTTGTTACTACGTGTAAGTGTATCCCTTGTTACTACGTGTAAGTGTATCCCTTGTTACTACGTGTAAGTGTATCCCTTGTTACTACGTGTAAGTGTATTCTTCGTTACTACGTGTAAGTGTATTCCTTGTTACTACGTGTAAGTGTATCCCTTGTTACTACGTGTAAGTGTATCCCTTGTTACTACGTGTAAGTGTATCCCTTGTTACTACGTGTAAGTGTATCCCTTGTTACTACGTGTAAGTGTATCCCTTGTTACTACGTGTAAGTGTATCCCTTGTTACTACGTGTAAGTGTATTCTTCGTTACTACGTGTAAGTGTATTCCTTGTTACTACGTGTAAGTGTATCCCTTGTTACTACGTGTAAGAGAACACCAATTGCTTTGTTCCTTCGGTTAGTTATAGTAAAGTATCTAATAGCCCTAACCTTACCATTTGAATCATGTTAAAATGACCAATAGATATATTATTAATATAATTTAACTGTGTTATATTCCTAATGAATACCTAACATTATTTTAGGCAACATATGAAAAGAAATAGTAATATAGCAAAATTACGTTTAGTTGTGTCTACTTTCTTTGACAAAATACAAACCAAATAGCCTATGACCTTTACTGGAGTCTCCAGAAGTTATAACAAGATAGTGGCGTCAAGTGACATACAGTGTGGCTGTTCCTTGGAAGGATGTCCAGTGAGGGATCCTGTCCTTGCATAAAGACCATCAGGCACTTGACTGGTCATGCTTAAGTCTTTGGTCCTAAGTTTTAGTGTTAGAGCTCCTTCAACCTAACTTTGCTTGGTAAAAAGAAGACCTCCATTAGTTAAGTTATATTTATAAATTATAAAAAATATAAATTAACTAAAAATATTTTTCAATTGTTACAGTAATGAATATATTTATCTTGGGGGAATGCTACTGATTAGCAACATTTTGTAGGTTAATGATAATAATTGTATTGTTATTAATGTTTAGTAGAGTGTCCAAATCCAATTAGTTTGACTATCTATGTACAGTAATACAATGTTCATACCCAAAAGAGTTTTATGTTGAAGATGGAGCTGTATTGGTTTTCTGTATATAATTTTTAAAAATAAAACAATTTAAACCAATACAAACTTTTAATAGTGAGGCCTTTCGATAGTAAGGTTATCATCGTCAGACACATATATTTATTTGTAATGTGTCTGACGATGATAGCCTTGCTATCGAAAGGCCTTACTATTAAAAGTTTTTATTGGTTTAAATTGTTTTATTTAAAAAAATTATATACAAAAGAGTTTTGATTACCTTATGTATATTAGTTACGTACTACGTATTTTATGCCACGAATGTTATGTTTGCATAGTTTAATAAAGATTCAAATATTTTAACTAATTTTTTCTTATGAATACATTTTTTAACATTAACTAAATAAACACCTTCTTGTATAATCTTTCGATTATTCTTCTTTTTATGAAGTGCTACGAGCAGGAAATCTCTATAAACTAATCAGTAAAACCTAAACTTTTTGTAAAAAATACTGTCGTAACTTAGGTATAATATATAAAATCGTAAGGTGGTCAAATATATAAAATTCTCAATTGAGTTGAACTGTAAAATTACATTTTGCATAGTTATTAACTAATTTGCCTGTCATTGTTACATTCGAGAACATTTTACAAATGCCACACACATCCGTTCTACATGCAAATAAAGTAACAACACACAAAATTGTATTAAAAGCACGTCCCAAAGAAAATCCTTAAGTACAAAAGTGGATTTAGAGATTCTGTGTCTGAGAGCCTTTACGTGTGCGTCATATGGTACAGCATAAAGTTTGAACTTTTTATTTATTTTCACTCTGGATTTATAATATTATTGTTGTAAGTGTTTTTTTTCTGAACTCATTTAGTTCCTTCAATACAGACATTAAAAAAAAGTATTTTGTACCTATGATAAAAAAAATAAAAGATCACCAACGCTAAATAATGATATATTTGTTTGTATGTTATTACTATTACTATTTTAAAAGTTATTATTTGAAATTTTCAAGTTAGTTATTATTAAATAGCGGTGTATATTATTAAATTTACAACTACTTTTTGTTTTAATTTGAAATGAAATGAAATGAAATGAAAAATGGCTTTATTGGAGGCGAAGTTAGGACTATAGAGTCCTCTCTACCACTTAACCTCACTGATGAATAGAATAGAATGATGATAGTCTGTGTGTGTGTGTGTGTGTGTGTGTGTGTGTGTGTGTGTGTGTGTGTGTGTGTGTGTGTGTGTGTGTGTGTGTGTGTGTGTGTGTGTGTGTGTGTGTGTGTGTGTGTGTGTGTGTGTGTGTGTGTGTGTGTGTGTGACAAAGTGATCCTTATTGTCATTTAATTGACTCAGCTGGAAACTGCCACACTCGCTTTAAAAAAAATCATACTGTCAAGATTTTATGAATGTTTAACAAGGAGTTGTTTTTTAGGTGTACATAAATCGACTATTAAACCTATCAAAAGGAGAATAATAGTAAATGAAAACTGTCCTAAAACGTCAAGGCAACCTAGATATATTGCTTCTGTAAAAATTTGTGCATTGTTTCATTCTTAACTACTTGTACGGGTATCCCTTGTTACTACATGTAAGTGTATCCCTTGTTACTACATGTAAGTGTATCCGTTGTTACTACGTGTAAGTGTATCCCTTGTTAAAACGTGTAAGTGTATCCCTTGTTACTACGTGTACGAGTATCCCTTGTTACGACGTGTAAGTGTATCCCTTGTTACTACGTGTACATGTATCCATTGTTACGACGTGTAAGTGTATCCCTTGTTACTACGTGTAAGTGTATCCTTCGTTACTACGTGTAAGAGTATCCCTTGTTACTACGTGTAAGTGTATTCTTCGTTACTACGTGTAAGTGTATTCCTTGTTACTACGTGTAAGTGTATCCCTTGTTACTACGTGTAAGTGTATCCCTTGTTACTACGTGTAAGTGTATTCTTCGTTACTACGTGTAAGTGTATTCCTTGTTACTACGTGTAAGTGTATTCTTCGTTACTACGTGTAAGTGTATTCCTTGTTACTACGTGTAAGTGTATCCCTTGTTACTACGTGTAAGTGTATCCCTTGTTACTACGTGTAAGTGTATTCTTTGTTACTACGTGTAAGTGTATTCCTTGTTACTACGTGTAAGTATATCCCTTGTTACTACGTGTAAGTGTATCCCTTGTTACTACGTGTAAGTGTATCCCTTGTTACTACGTGTAAGTGTATCCCTTGTTACTACGTGTAAGTGTATTCTTCGTTACTACGTGTAAGTGTATTCCTTGTTACTACGTGTAAGTGTATCCCTTGTTACTACGTGTAAGTGTATCCCTTGTTACTACGTGTAAGTGTATCCCTTGTTACTACGTGTAAGTGTATCCCTTGTTACTACGTGTAAGTGTATCCCTTGTTACTACGTGTAAGTGTATCCCTTGTTACTACGTGTAAGTGTATTCTTCGTTACTACGTGTAAGTGTATTCCTTGTTACTACGTGTAAGTGTATCCCTTGTTACTACGTGTAAGAGAACACCAATTGCTTTGTTCCTTCGGTTAGTTATAGTAAAGTATCTAATAGCCCTAACCTTACCATTTGAATCATGTTAAAATGACCAATAGATATATTATTAATATAATTTAACTGTGTTATATTCCTAATGAATACCTAACATTATTTTAGGCAACATATGAAAAGAAATAGTAATATAGCAAAATTACGTTTAGTTGTGTCTACTTTCTTTGACAAAATACAAACCAAATAGCCTATGACCTTTACTGGAGTCTCCAGAAGTTATAACAAGATAGTGGCGTCAAGTGACATACAGTGTGGCTGTTCCTTGGAAGGATGTCCAGTGAGGGATCCTGTCCTTGCATAAAGACCATCAGGCACTTGACTGGTCATGCTTAAGTCTTTGGTCCTAAGTTTTAGTGTTAGAGCTCCTTCAACCTAACTTTGCTTGGTAAAAAGAAGACCTCCATTAGTTAAGTTATATTTATAAATTATAAAAAATATAAATTAACTAAAAATATTTTTCAATTGTTACAGTAATGAATATATTTATCTTGGGGGAATGCTACTGATTAGCAACATTTTGTAGGTTAATGATAATAATTGTATTGTTATTAATGTTTAGTAGAGTGTCCAAATCCAATTAGTTTGACTATCTATGTACAGTAATACAATGTTCATACCCAAAAGAGTTTTATGTTGAAGATGGAGCTGTATTGGTTTTCTGTATATAATTTTTAAAAATAAAACAATTTAAACCAATACAAACTTTTAATAGTGAGGCCTTTCGATAGTAAGGTTATCATCGTCAGACACATATATTTATTTGTAATGTGTCTGACGATGATAGCCTTGCTATCGAAAGGCCTCACTATTAAAAGTTTTTATTGGTTTAAATTGTTTTATTTAAAAAAATTATATACAAAAGAGTTTTGATTACCTAATGTTTATTTGTTACATACTACGTATTTTATGCCACGAATGTTATGTTTGCATAATTTAATAAAGATTCAAATATTTTAACAATTTTTTTCTTATGAATACATTTTTTATTGTTAACTAAATAAACACCCTCTTGTATAATCTTTCGATTATTCTTCTTTTTATGAAGTGCTACGAGCAGGAAATCTCTATAAACTAATCAGTAAAACCTAAACTTTTTGTAAAAAATACTGTCGTAACTTAGGTATAATATATAAAATCGTAAGGTGGTCAAATATATAAAATTCTCAATTGAGTTGAACTGTAAAATTACATTTTGCATAGTTATTAACTAATTTGCCTGTCATTGTTACATTCGAGAACATTTTACAAATGCCACACACATCCGTTCTACATGCAAATAAAGTAACAACACACAAAATTGTATTAAAAGCACGTCCCAAAGAAAATCCTTAAGTACAAAAGTGGATTTAGAGATTCTGTGTCTGAGAGCCTTTACGTGTGCGTCATATGGTACAGCATAAAGTTTGAACTTTTTATTTATTTTCACTCTGGATTTATAATATTATTGTTGTAAGTGTTTTTTTTCTGAACTCATTTAGTTCCTTCAATACAGACATTAAAAAAAAGTATTTTGTACCTATGATAAAAAAAATAAAAGATCACCAACGCTAAATAATGATATATTTGTTTGTATGTTATTACTATTACTATTTTAAAAGTTATTATTTGAAATTTTCAAGTTAGTTATTATTAAATAGCGGTGTATATTATTAAATTTACAACTACTTTTTGTTTTAATTTGAAATGAAATGAAATGAAATGAAAAATGGCTTTATTGGAGGCGAAGTTAGGACTATAGAGTCCTCTCTACCACTTAACCTCACTGATGAATAGAATAGAATGATGATAGTCTGTGTGTGTGTGTGTGTGTGTGTGTGTGTGTGTGTGTGTGTGTGTGTGTGTGTGTGTGTGTGTGTGTGTGTGTGTGTGTGTGTGTGTGTGTGTGTGTGTGTGTGTGTGTGTGTGTGTGTGTGTGTGTGTGTGTGTGTGTGTGTGTGTGTGTGTGTGTGTGTGTGTGTGTGTGTGTGTGTGTGTGTGTGTGTGTGTGTGTGTGTGTGTGTGTGTGTGTGTGTGTGTGTGTGTGTGTGTGTGTGTGTGTGTGTGTGTGTGTGTGTGTGTGTGTGTGTGTGTGTGTGTGTGTGTGTGTGTGTGTGTGTGTGTGTGTGTGTGTGTGTGTGTGTGTGTGTGTGTGTGTGTGTGTGTGTGTGTGTGTGTGTGTGTGTGTGTGTGTGTGTGTGTGTGTGTGTGTGTGTGTGTGTGTGTGTGTGTGTGTGTGTGTGTGTGTGTGTGTGTGTGTGTGTGTGTGTGTGTGTGTGTGTGTGTGTGTGTGTGTGTGTGTGTGTGTGTGTGTGTGTGTGTGTGTGTGTGTGTGTGTGTGTGTGTGTGTGTGTGTGTGTGTGTGTGTGTGTGTGTGTGTGTGTGTGTGTGTGTGTGTGTGTGTGTGTGTGTGTGTGTGTGTGTGTGTGTGTGTGTGTGTGTGTGTGTGTGTGTGTGTGTGTGTGTGTGTGTGTGTGTGTGTGTGTGTGTGTGTGTGTGTGTGTGTGTGTGTGTGTGTGTGTGTGTGTGTGTGTGTGTGTGTGTGTGTGTGTGTGTGTGTGTGTGTGTGTGTGTGTGTGTGTGTGTGTGTGTGTGTGTGTGTGTGTGTGTGTGTGTGTGTGTGTGTGTGTGTGTGTGTGTGTGTGTGTGTGTGTGTGTGTGTGTGTGTGTGTGTGTGTGTGTGTGTGTGTGTGTGTGTGTGTGTGTGTGTGTGTGTGTGTGTGTGTGTGTGTGTGTGTGTGTGTGTGTGTGTGTGTGTGTGTGTGTGTGTGTGTGTGTGTGTGTGTGTGTGTGTGTGTGTGTGTGTGTGTGTGTGTGTGTGTGTGTGTGTGTGTGTGTGTGTGTGTGTGTGTGTGTGTGTGTGTGTGTGTGTGTGTGTGTGTGTGTGTGTGTG
Organism: Stictocephala bisonia; assembly: GCA_035578905.1. NCBI lineage: Eukaryota > Metazoa > Arthropoda > Insecta > Hemiptera > Membracidae > Stictocephala > Stictocephala bisonia. The sequence goes on along the minus strand of JAQJVL010001072.1, from coordinate 77,486 downwards.
TGTGTGTGTGTGTGTGTGTGTGTGTGTGTGTGTGTGTGTGTGTGTGTGTGTGTGTGTGTGTGTGTGTGTGTGTGTGTGTGTGTGTGTGTGTGTGTGTGTGTGTGTGTGTGTGTGTGTGTGTGTGTGTGTGTGTGTGTGTGTGTGTGTGTGTGTGTGTGTGTGTGTGTGTGTGTGTGTGTGTGTGTGTGTGTGTGTGTGTGTGTGTGTGTGTGTGTGTGTGTGTGTGTGTGTGTGTGTGTGTGTGTGTGTGTGTGTGTGTGTGTGTGTGTGTGTGTGTGTGTGTGTGTGTGTGTGTGTGTGTGTGTGTGTGTGTGTGTGTGTGTGTGTGTGTGTGTGTGTGTGTGTGTGTGTGTGTGTGTGTGTGTGTGTGTGTGTGTGTGTGTGTGTGTGTGTGTGTGTGTGTGTGTGTGTGTGTGTGTGTGTGTGTGTGTGTGTGTGTGTGTGTGTGTGTGTGTGTGTGTGTGTGTGTGTGTGTGTGTGTGTGTGTGTGTGTGTGTGTGTGTGTGTGTGTGTGTGTGTGTGTGTGTGTGTGTGTGTGTGTGTGTGTGTGTGTGTGTGTGTGTGTGTGTGTGTGTGTGTGTGTGTGTGTGTGTGTGTGTGTGTGTGTGTGTGTGTGTGTGTGTGTGTGTGTGTGTGTGTGTGTGTGTGTGTGTGTGTGTGAAAAAGTCGAACATTTTCATAAGAAATATCCAACGAATTTCAACATGTATAGTGTTGAAGTTGTACAGTGTAAAGCTGTAGGTCCCTTAGTTGCCCTGGCTGTTGGGCTATTAATAAATTGCCCTTCCTGAGTGTTTTATTTGTTTTTATTTGTATTTATTTGGAGGCTTTTATTTATTAAGTGTGAGTATTTGCATATATTTCTTATCTGAGTTAAGCAGTGCTGAGGCCGATCTTCTTGGGGACAAATTGTTATTGATATTGTAGGCTATCTTATTTTTTAACACGTTAATAATTCCATTTAACTATTTTAACTGATATTTTCAATTAGCTATGTGTAGTAACCAGACATTGGACTGCAGTTCTGTGATTTTAAGACCACAACATTTAACATTATGCTTATTCTAAATGTAAAATATCAATACACATTATAAAACTATGTAACTTACTCCATTATTTATTTTCCATTTTACCGGTTCCTATTTTGACCCGTTTGCTAAAAAATGTCAATTTGGTTAAAAGGTTGCAGAATTATAATGACAAAATGATAAATATATGCGATTAAGCAATTGGTCAGTTACAGATTAGTAAATTTATTAGCATACATTTTGTCCACAGCACTATGTCCTTAGTTTGGACCTGACATTTAGAGAATATTAAGTTAGTAGGTGTAAACATTTAATTATTTTTTTAGCCTCAACTGTTCTCCACCTATATAATAATTAGTAGTATATATTGGTCTTATATTAGCAATATTAAGGATATAAACGATGGTACATCCTTACAGTAAAAACTACGATAATTTCGGGAACCAAACTGTTCAGCAAGACCTTTATCGCCAGGTCAATATATATCCTTTATCAAATTCAGTAATTATATTTTACGTGTTGCCATCTCCAGAGATGAAGATTGAACCAGGTAAAGTGCTATTTATTTTTAGCTCTGTAGCAACTTGAAATCATGTATTTTAGTACTGCTAGGAACAAACATGATAGAGGTCCTTGGTGGCTCTAAGAAGTCTTACAACAGTGTGTCCTCCAGGTATTGACGGTTCGTCATAAATGTACTAATTAGAATACAGTTTAGTACAAGCTTATGTAATAAAATATCTTTTCATACACGTCAAGCAAATTGACACTGGAACCCGCTTAATATAAGGAAATAGTCTGTTGATATAAAAATTACTTCTATAGTATTCTTTTTTAAATAAATAATTGTATGATGAAAAACCTACAAGCTGCACATAAATAATTATTTTTATATAAATGACCTTGACATGTATTTATTTATCACATGTCAAGGTGTGTGATTGTGTGTTGAACATGTGCGTGTGCGTGTGTGTGTAAGTTTTAATATTAAGTCTAAAAAATATATGAAGGATCCTAAATTGCGATAAAGCACTGTAAACATTGTATAATAATGTATACGTTTTATTTTACATATATTATACTCAAGACTTAAATGTAAAATATGTATAATCTCATAGATTCTATTTTTTACGTCCAGTAAATTAAAAATTATTGATATTTTAGACACTAGTAAACAATTAAAATATAAATCTTGTAATTGCTTCCACATTTTTCATTTCAATTAATTTAGGTAATATAAAGCCTGTAATAATTGTAAAACTTTAGCTTTATATGTATCTAATATTAATATGCACTTTATACAAACCTGTATACGACTTTTCGTAATGATAGCTCTTTATATTTTATATAAATAATTATAAGTATAAAATAGATTATGTTTTACTAATGGATTCCTATCCAGCCAGCCTCTTTGGGTGTGGAGCCGCATCATAGAGAATACTCCAAAATTACACATATCAGGATATTTTGTTGTATTTACCATATAAATATTTCACATAATGTACACATTTCCAAAATTCAGAATAAACTTAGTATATTAAAAACTATACGCTGTCTATAATTTATTTTTCGTCTGAAATCCAAAAGCACTATAGAGGTTTAGAGCCTGGCTCACTGGTAACTGTACCGATTGATTGAAAAGATACGAGAGCCATTCAGAAAAACTCCGTTCTAAAAGCATTATTTTTCACTTTTATTTTAATTAGTTATCGGAAAATAATGAACATTACATTATCATATGTCATAATCGGATCAATTTACACAATAACATAAAGTGAACTGTACAAAATAGTGGAAATCTTGTATTGATTCCCTTCATGTATGATGCCAGTCTTAGCATAGTTTATATACCTTAAACGTTTCGAATAACATGTAAAAACCTAAATTTCAGTTTATAACATTGCCATATGAGATCAGTTATTTATAGTTTTAACTCCAAAAGGAATGCGAGTGGTTTAGTCTGGGAACTGCAAGGTTACCGGTGCTATAAATTATGTTAACCTTTATTTGCTTTCCATGTACGAAAGAAGTTTTTATTCACTTTTTATTACCATTTTTTTATAATGTTTAAAGTGCTTACTATATTATTTATTTAATCAACGCAATCCAGTATGTAATATAATAAATTCAATGTCAATGTATGTGATCAAATAATTAAACGATGAATTTATTCCCTTTAAAGCAGTACACGTTAATATACTTATAAAACATGGCAATAAAAACTAGACATATTTGCCAGTCTTTGTATCTAGTGGGAAAAAGATATCTTAGGAATTGACTATTGACTACAGTCCAGTTCGTGCATAAAAAAATAAGTGGTATTCAAACTCACTGCATCTTCATATTGAATAAATCTTTTAACACATTAAAAATATTTAACTATCCAATTTGTCATTGTTTGTTATTCTTTGTAAAGTAGTCAATTTGCATACACTGATGTTAACTTACTATATATATATTAGTTAGTATAAGGTATTATATATTAGCTAGTTAGTTAAGTAATAATTAATGAACTGACCTATAATTATTTTAAAACATTTATTCTATATGTATTAGCTTTTATGAAGGTTGGCATATATAATGATGGTCAAATACTGTAAAGTTATATTATCTACTTACTATACAGTAAATATACGTTTTAAATTTTTTACTCTACAGATGTATATATGTGAGGCGGAAAGGAAAAAGGGACCTCTTCGTGGCATTTTTTGATTTTGAGTTATTGATATTTTTGAAATCCTCATTTAATTCCTAACAATTTGGCGCAAATTCCATGAGTCTACGATTTTTTTTGTTAAAGTTAGAGGACTTTGAAATTACGTGAGAGAAAAGGGCCATTTTAAGAAAAATCGATTTGAAAATTTAAAATAAGCATAAAACATATATTTTTCATATTTAAGCAACAATTTTGGTATCAAAAGAAAGCTCTAAATGTCATCTTTAATGGGAATATCTACTTTTGTCTTAACTCACAGTAGTTTTCAAGAAAATAATGTTTTTATCCAAGCATGTTGTGAAAAGTGATATTTCAGAAAAGGGACCTCTTCGCGGCCCTATGTTATTTATCCATAACGAATCGCAAAACTCCCGAAAGCAACCTCCTGGCGGCATTTTCCACTTTTTGGTTATTAAAATTTTTGAAATAAGCTTTAAAAAAGAAACATTTTTGTGTAAAAAAATTTTTATCAACGACTATTTTTTTAATTTACGAACTTTTGAATTTTTATGAAGTAGAAGTGGGCATTTCGAGAAAAACACAATTCAATTATTCAAAGTAATACAAAATCTTTATTAATTACAAATACATGTTATAAGAAATGTCTTATAAGAAATGGTAAAGAAAGGTCTTAAATAAGAAGTATGAAAATTTAATAACAGTTAGTAAAAAACTGGGGTAAAGGGTAAAAAATTAGTGTAAATGTCCTTTAAAAATTGACATAAAGTAATACAAAATCGTTATTAATTACAAATAAATGTTATAAGAATTGTATTATAAGAAATGGTATAGAAAGGTCTTAAATAAGAAATATGAAAATTTAATAACGGTTAGTAAAAAACTGAGGTAAAAGGGTAAAAAATTAGCGTAAATGTCCTTTAAAAATTGACATAAAGTAATACAAAATCGTTATTAATTACAAATAAATGTTATAAGAATTGTCTTATAAGAAATGGTATAGAAAGGTCTTAAATAAGAAATATGAAAATTTAATAACAGTTAGTAAAAAACTGAGGTAAAAGAGTAAAAAATTAGCGTAACTTTAGGTAAATTAGGGTAAACACTTATCAAAAATAGACTGTATTATTTAATAATAATATCAATAGTTTATAATAAAATAATCAAAGCCTAACATGCAGTTTTAGGTGTGTCAGTACAACTACTAAAACTATTTGGATTTTAAACCTGTAAAGAAAAGGTAATTGGGATCGAGAAGGAGATTTTTAGTAACAGAAGACATTCTAGATTTACAATAAGCTCGTAGTAGTTCACCTCGTCGCCTCTAGAATTCGTACAAGTGCAGTTATCAGAGTGTTGCATAGCTATCTGATGTGTTTTAAAAAGGGACCTGTTCGCGGCAATGTTATTTCTCCATAAGCGCGAAGAGGTACCTTTTCTCAAGCTAGACATCGACTACTTTAATCATTAATTTGAATGTTTTATTCGATTACAACAGTTTTGTAATCGATTTCAATCGGTAAAGGACGAAATGGAGTATACTTGAATGTAAACAACCGAAAATCGATATTTTTGACCTCAATCGATAAAACTGCCCGTACTGACATTTTTACTTTGCCGCGAAGAGGTCCCTTTTTCCTTTCCGCCTCACATATATTGTTGGAGACAATGTCTCAGCTGAAATTCAAAGTTAGAAATGCAGCATTGCCTTACCAAAGCTCATATTAGAGAATTGTATACTGTATTACTATTACACAAAGATACAACATTTCAATATCTAGACATATTTCCGTAATTACATTTATGTTACTTTATCATCCATGAAACATATCGGATAGTAAAACCTTTTTTATAATTTTATTTGATCTATGTCATTAAGTTGTTGCGACTTCAGTTATTTAAAGTAAAAAGCACGAGTGAATCGTGATGAGATAGATGAAGCTTGTATTTTTCGGAACTTTTTCTCAATTATTATTACATGATAGTATATGTAATTTAATTTATATATATTTTTATATGTGTATTTGTTTTATCACCTTATTCAGTTGTTAAAAGGTAATATAGATTATGATTATTATTGTTTATTATTTATTACATTTACTTTTATTTATTTGTACCATTCTAAGTTAGTAAGCTGGTTTCCCAGTCGACTCCACATCCTACAGCACTTTCATAATTGATCTGTATTATTTCTGTTAAATCTTATATGAATAAAATCGAATAAAATGAAATAAATATAGAAATACAGGATCCAGCAGAAAAACTCCCCGATTATAAAGTAACGTTAAGCAGACAAGAGATGGAGCAGAGTAATGGGGGGGGGGGGGGCGCGTCCTTGAGTACCTGCATACTTGCCGTTTGCAGTGTGTTGTTGTTCAGGAACTGAGTCAAAGAGACTGTGCTGTCCGTGCAACATTATGCGAAGACATTCTTCGAAACATCTGCCCAGAAAATGTTGTGATTTTTTTCTAACGAAGTGGAGCAGTGAACAACCAAAATTGGAGGTCTGAACACAACCTCCAAGAACTTCATCAACGACCACTGAATAGCCCCAAAGTAACCGTATGGTGTGCTGTTTGTTATTCTTGAGTGATTGGTCCGTACTTGAAGGAAATGGTGGAATAACCGTAAACAGTGAACGGTGTTGTGCAATGATCCGCGAGTTCCTCCAGTCTAAACTAAGGAAGCTTTGTGATGACATTAAGAACGTGTGGTTCCAACAAGATTGCGGCACTACAGCCCACATAGCGCGGTAGTCACTAGCACTGGTGAAGGAAATGTTTCCTGGATACGTTATCTCTTAGCGTGGTGACATAGACTGGCCACCACGTTCGCCGGACTTAACGCCCTGTGATTTTTTTCTCTGTGCCTACGTAAAATCTAAGGTTTACGAACATGGTCCTCAAACTTTAAAAACCCTAAAAGAAGTGATAAAACGATAAGTTGAAGCCATTCCACCTGACATGATTCTTAAAGTAACGGAGAACTTCAGAGAAAGACTCAACCAGTGTATCAACAGTGGGGGGAACCATTTGAGAGATGTATTGTTTAGAAAGTTAAGTAATGGTTTTACAATGTGTACTTTTAGTTAGTAAAAATAAAAACTTCCTACCTTATTTCGTTTCGTTTTCATTATATTTTATAATAGGGAAGGTTTTTTCTGCCAGACCTTTCATTTGTTGATGAACTGTTTTCCTGTTACTTCTATATGCACTTATAACACATTTTTATCAACATTTGTAAGTGTAACCACCTTACACTTACCTTATATTATGTACGATTCTATATATACTAAATAACTATGTTGGTAAATGAAGCGGTACCCTATCACTCCTCATGACTGGCTTCAAAGCATGTCCATTACGTCTAATGCATGTGGGCAACATTGTTGATTCTATAACATGCAACTTTCCCTAAATATGCCGTATGCTGATGTAAACTAAACCAGCACAATATGTTTACTAAATGATTCATTAGAATTGTAGGTCATTTACTGTTCTTTACCAGAGATTTGTCCACATTTTAAAGGTCTTTTTTAATTTTTCAATATTTTAAACTTATCTCTTAACTTGTCTCGTTATTATACTACTATTATAACTACTTATTAATTTAGAATAACATATCATTATAATTTGTTTTCAATTACGAAAGACGCCACTGGTCAAGATATAGGCGAATATAGATTTGATATTAGTGTGATGAGCGTATACGAGAGAACGTAGTCATTGTTACAAAATAATCCCACCTGCTCCTTAGAAAGTATCATAAATTAATATTCAAATGACAAATAAACATCCGTTACTATCAGCTGATTTATTTGAAGAATGTATCGAGCAGAGAACCTGTTTAGTATTCACCATACTTTATTTTTATTACATCTATATATTTTATAACATAGAAGGAGCTTTATATTTTACGTCAGAAATAACCAAAATGTCACCAGCTGTACACCATGTTTCATACTCAACCAGTGAATATTTTTTGAAACACTATCAGCTTTTTGTTTGCAGTGAAAATAACTAGAATATCTAACGTTTTACGTATTATTTCTAGCCAACCAGAGTAAGTAAAAAGTTTGTTTATAATGTACGATAGCATGTAAATTATTTATTGTTACATTGTTATAACATAACTATGAAAATAAAATAAAACATTCACTTTTAAATAAATGTTTTTAGAATGTAATATTGATATACGTAAAATTGTATTTTTTTTCATAGGATGCATTAGAAATTACATATATTATATTTATTTCAAAAAGTGAGTTTTGGACTAGTAGTGTTTTTAATATTGTTTTTAGTTTTCATAATCTATATAAAAAAAGGTAACTTTATATGAATTCAATCAATTGGCTTTGCATTCGTTAACAAATATTTTTATTTTTTATTAGACAAAAAACTATGAAAGACCTGTTCAAATCAACTATTTAAAACGATAAAAAAATAATTCTAACTTGATGATAACTCTTTTTATACAATAATACACCAAATATACTTAGTTTTATAAGGTTTTAGCGTATATCAAATAAATAATTATGAAATTTAAACAGTCCACATTATTAAAACTGAAACTACACTAATATAATACTAAGTTTGTTAAAACTATTGAGTTTTGTGCGAGGAGAATTCATTGAGAGATATTTTGTTGAACGTGAAAATAGCTATAGTTTTACGACAAAGACTATTTGGTCCGAAACATTAAATTTTTTCAGAAATTTTTATACTTTCAGAAATTTATACAAACATTTCATTTTGCTGTTGTAAAAATTTGAGAACATTTTTTTTATATTACTCTTCTTGTGATTGGAGTAAAATTATATTTTTTATTATAATACGTATAAAAATAGCAATACATTCGTACATTAACATGATATTAATTGTAAAAGTTTCACTTTTATTTTCAGCCTAAGTTTTTAGAACGAATGAACGTTTGTAACTTAAAATCTACGTTTATTGTACTTATGTTATAAAGTAAAAAGCTTTTTATTATAACCAAAAATAATAAAATATGATTAATCTAACTGGTTTCAAGTAAATATCATTTTTTATCACTTACGTATGGAAGTACATTTAACATGGGTCAATAAGTTAAACAAGCTTCACCACAGTACCCAACAACTTCTCAACAGTCTCACAACTTCCTCCCAAGTTTTGACATTTTCTCTCCTTATTCCTACTCCCTCCTCAATCCCCCTTTTTCTTGGTCCAAATCTTAGTTTGTTTCCTGATACTAATCTTCATATCATCATACTGAATATTCTTGTAAGTCACTGTATAAAAATGCTCAGTCTATCTAATCCTATTATTTTCTATCTTGTATCTAACATTTATGACATTTATTTGTTCCATGAACCTATATTTTCTTACTCTATCTATCCTTTATTTTCCAATAAGCCTCTTAAAATTCTCTATTTCCCCATAAATACTCTAATTCACATTTAATTTCCACATAATATTATTGGCTGATAAAGGGAAAGTTTTGCAATTATAAGGCATCCTTATATCTCAAAGAAGCTGTTCGTGTCTCCATCGGAATGGTTCCGTTGTATTTCATCCATTTTATATGATATATATTATCCTTCAATCCGTACTTATTTTAGTACGGTATAAAAGTACGAGAAGGTATTCGTATACTTTTCAACAAAATTTAATTGTAATTTGATTTAACTTTTCCTATCTCTCAATGACTATCACTTCGTTTTTTATAGTAGTAATAAGTGGAAAATGGCAAATGATCAGTCATGTGGTTTCGGATACGAAATTCAACCTATGGATCACAGAGTCAATGATTGTCCGTTATGTTTAGCTTGTCTTAACTACGTCGGAGAAATACTTAAGTACAATATATTATATAATTTAGATTTTATTTCCTTTAGATTATAATTATCAATACGATTTTTAATGTTTCATTCCTCCATTATATATTCTGGCAGCTGGCTTTGAAAGTCAAACAATCTATTAACTACTAATTGAACCCTATAAACCTTCATTTGTAGATTCCACTCCCCAATTTTTCAGGTTTTTCATGTATTTCTTCCCCTCGGATAAAAAGGATATTTGAAAAATAAACTACTTTTTCATGTAGTTTCCCTTTTATATTTATCTATGGTAAAATTAAGATGCAAGAGGAGGCCCCGAACAGAGAAATGACAAGAGGCCGATTTTAAAGTCCATCACCACCTTCCGTCCTACCTCCTGGATTAACAGAACACATAACATAATAGGTAAGTCTCAATAAAGAAGGTAACTTGATGGCAAGACTGTCCTCTTATCTAGAGTATTAACAAAGTCCACTAAAAAACCTCCAGAAATCTATACCTAATAATCGAAACAAAATGTTATATCTAGCCTAGCATATCAAATGAAATATGTGAAATATCAGAGTGAAAATAGAAAGCACATAATATAATGATAATACAATGTTAACTTTCCGAACAATAGAAATTTGAACATAAAAAATATATACAAAATAAGCAACAACAACAAATAAATAATTGATCAAATGATCAAATAATAACAAGTTAATTAAAGCTGAGTTTAGTATAGTTTTTAATGGAAAATATTTGGTTATGTTAGTTTAAAATAGTTTTAGAAATAATTTCTTGCATGGATATTTTTATAAAATAAATAATATTTGTGGACATTAAAGTATAGTGAACCATTCATTCAAATTACGTGAAAATCCTAATACAAGCATTGAAGATAAAGTGGGTTTCTATATTATATTTGAATCGATGGAAACAAAGGTGTACAACTCACATAAGGAAGCAGTTGTTTGTGATTTGTTTTAGCAAATTACAGAACCCGAAGATTCTACGTAAATAATGTGTTCAGTTAGCTCTAAAAACTATAAAGGTGAGTAAACTTCATTTTAATTTCATATAAATAAAATATTTAAATATAAATGTTTAGGAAATACTGGAAAGAAAACAAATAGAAATAAAAGACTCATAAGCAACAATTATGGAACTCATTTCTTTCTCCTAATTGTAATATGATAAACATTAGTATTTTTACGCAAACACCGAAATATATTTCTAGAAATGTTATGGCTTAGGCTTACCATTACCATATAAAAAGGTTTCTTCGATGATTATTTTATCAACACAATCAATGAAAAAGTGTATAATATGTCTTAACTTGAACATCATTTTACTTACCTTTCACTAAAAATTCATGTATAGATTCAATTAAACCTGTTTTTGAAATAATCTTACTAAATTTTCAAACGGGAATGTTTACGTCATTCTAAATAAAGTTCTAAATAAAAAAAGGTTCCTTTTTTCCTCTCTTATCTCACATTCCATAGTAACCCAAAAGAAACTGAAATGAAATAAAATGAAAAATGAAATGAAATGAAAAATCTATTTATTTCCTCCTTATAACATATACAAAGAAATATATACAAAAATACATGAAATTGGTTCCCCACATGGGCGGCTGCCTGTGTGTGGGGAAACGAGTCCAGAACAGTCGGAATGTTGTCGGCCACTACTACTAAATAACATGAACAATTCACGTTATATATGTTATAGAGTGTTCCAAACTTTAAATCACCTCCCACATATAAAACAATATTTCAAAAATGTATTATGACTATCAAACATAGTTGTTTGAAAATTTAAGTAGGCCAAAAGAAAACAGTACAATAAATTGATGGAATAAAATATATCCTAAAACCAGCAGCCATAGCACGAACTCATATTTCAAATATTCAGTGAACTATTTTTTATTGCAACATTTGCCAAAAGGTGAAACGAAAACATAACTGGAACATCATGATCTTGTGAGAGAAAGAGAACTGTTCCACAAGAATAAAACAAGATCGAGTTGAAAGAAAGGCCAACTCATCAAAACAGCATTGACTATATATCACCATGTCCAATTGGACGCCTAGGATCTTACGTCAATAGTAATAATAACAATACTTAGTATCAGAAATGATGCAAACTCTTTGTTGATAGTCATCAAAACATATAAATATTTCTTTACAATACAAATACATAGAAAATATTTTACAATACCAATTATTACAAAAATTATATTTGACAAAGGCCATGAAATAAAATAAATTCCTGAATACGTCAATGAACTCTAAACAACAGACATAAACTCTAAATTCCTCTATTGTATAACTATATCCTTATATGTAATACGTGAAGTCGATTTTTGCCAAGCTAGCTCCTCCCTCATTTCTTGATAAGTTTTAATGATTGAGGTGTCAACAAATTGGTAGTTCTGCAATAAGGTCTTCATTGTTTAATATGTACCCTGATCGGCATTGAAGTCCTCAAAGTACTGTTTTGTGGCCCTAAGACTAATATGGATTTTTAACCTAGCCAAAAACTAACAGCTATTTAAATGTAAGTAGTGCTGTTTATGAAAAGTTAATAACTGTTGTAATGTAAACATTGATGTTTATAATATTGAAAAGGTTGAATACGTATCTTTCTTATTGTTACAGACTTGTTTTTTTTATCTACATATATAAAGAAGGGAATGCATTTCTCTCTAAGCCTCCTTTGTACATTCATCCAATCGTCATGAGACTTTGGGAAGATATGTAGTTTTTTCTCCAGGAGAGGATTTTAAACAAAAGCGCATTGCCTCAATGCCCTTTACAGATTCAATAGTAATCTATAGAGTTGTTTTGTTTTTTTTTAATTAGTCATCCAATGTTTCATTTTGGCATTTTATGTCACGAATTAATAGTTTCAGGATTGTATGTATAAGGTAGTTAAGCTATTTCAAAACAAATTACAAAAATTAAAACAATATTTATATTTTTCATTAGTTAAATAATGTACTCCTGAAACAAGTTACATTGGGTTTTTCTGAACCCTCATGAAAAAAATTGGATGTTATTAAAATGTAGATAGTATTTTAATTTATTTCTATTGTAGTTATGTTGGACTATACAAAAAATAACTATAAAATAAATTATTTTTTTACTTATTTTAGATACAATATTTTTCTTCCGTTAAGCCGTTATATTTAATAAAACATCTTTAAAATCCACACAATTAAAGTAAAAGAGAAGCCAAATACGAACTGTCTTAGTACGTTACTTTCCACAGAACAATACCAAAAGCTTTCACAGAGGGACTTTTGTTCAATTAGCTGTCAGAACAATGAAGGAAAGTACATTTTATTTTTGGAAACTTACAGCTTATCTACTGACTTTTATTTGCAAATACCTTACACAGCTATTTTTTTAAATAATAACATAGAGTATTTACATATAAATCACTTGTTATCATGCATGATATTGAATCAAAAGTAAAAAATACATTTCATCTTATATTCCGACGCTTTTATGTGAATAATAGGTAATTCTTTAAATGTACTATTAAATGATCACCATTGTATTTGTATCATGAAAAACACTTCATAGAAAAAAATCACGGAAATTCTATTATAAAACACATATAATTATAAAAAATACATTTATCTCAAAAGATTTGGGTATGTAACGTACATTAAAATCAACAAATTTAAAAATGCTTTGTTACGGTAACCTGGAATGTAATTATTTGTATAACATCTCTTAAACAAACTTGAATAAAATGTTATATGTCATGGAGAAACAATTTTAATCTTTGTTAGTCTATGAAACACAGTAGGAAAGGGCTAGATACATATCTTTAGTCATTTTCTTATGATTACTCTGTTTGCTGTTTGGTAATACATTAAATAATTCAAAGCAGTGGCTAAAATAGTATAAAGCTACTATCTATTGTAACTGATAGAAAATTAATTCAAAATTAGTTTTAAGTCTGATATAAAGAATATGTAATCATATAATGGCTTTACTTAAGTAAAGTACCCGCCCACCCACCCATACACGTACGGTGGTATTGACCCGCCCACCCACCCATACACGTACGGTGGTATTGACCCGCCCACCCACCCATACACGTACGGTGGTATTGAATCACCCGCCCACCCATACACGTACGGTGGTATTGACTCACCCGCCCTCCCGTATACGTACAGTGGTATTGACCTGCTCGCCCACCCAAACACTTACGGTGGTATTGGCCCACCCGCCCACCCATACACGTAAGGTGCTATTAACTCACCCACCCACTCATACACGTACGGTGGTATTAACTCACCCGCCCACCCATACACGTACGGTGGTATTGACTCACCCGCCCACCCATACACGTAAGGTGGTATTGACTCACCCGCCCACCCATACACATACAGTGGTATTGACTCACCCGCCCACTCATACACGTACGGTGGTATTAACTCACCCACCCACTCATACACGTACGGTGGTATTAACTCACCCGCCCACCCATACACGTACGGTGGTATTGACTCACCCGCTCACCCATACACGTACGGTGGTATTAACTCACCCGCCCACTCATACACGTACGGTGGTATTAACTCACCCGCCCACTCATACACATACAGTGGTATTAACTCACCCGCCCACCCATACACGTACGGTGGTATTGACTCACCCGCCCACCCATACACGTAAGGTGGTATTGACTCACCCGCCCACCCATACACGTACGGTGGTATTGACTCACCCGCCCACTCATACACGTACGGTGGTATTAACTCACCCGCCCACTTATACACGTACGGTGGTATTAATTTGTTCTCTTATCAATGGTATGCACATTATATTTAAATGTGCGATTATCACATAACTTGATACAACTTAAGTTTTGTTTGAAATTATATTTATTGAACTGAACCCGTAATCTAAAACTGTTTGTGTGTTAAAATATAAAAGCATTTCAATAAAATTTCAAAGATTACATTTTTTGCTTTATTTATGTTTGGACCAAACCAAAATAGTTTTATTTGTTAGTAATTTTATACGTTGCTATCACAGTGCTATATATTTAATTTAAGTAGAAATTTAGGAACGAGCATGAAAAAAATCATTGATTTGACATTCAAAATAAAATGAATGAACAGATAAATGCGACTTAAAAAAAAAATTAAAGTGGCTATAGAGCTTAATACAAGCCTTCCTGCCAGAAGCCTTCTTGCCAGAAGACATCCTGCCAGAAGCTCTCCAGCCAGAAGCTCTCCAGCCAGACGCTTTCCTGCCAGAAGCATTCCATGTTTGTTAGTATTTCTTTATTTTAAGTATTGAGCTAAATAGCACACTAAATTGGTCGGACGCACCGTGCGGTAAATATAACCTTCAATTTACATAAATTGCATGAGGATGAGAAATAATCATTTATATTCTACATGCAATTACAGGGTTAACCACGATTAATAAATATATTTTAAAACAACTGAGATGTAATATGAACATTGGATACTAAACTATTGTAATAATGATGACGTATCATTTCAATACAAATAAAATCAGAAGTATTAAGTATGTTTTGATTGTCTAATGATAAAAACACTTTAAAATATAGGGTTCAGCTTATAGGGCTTACAATGTTAATCATTTTGAAGTAAGCGAATATAATTATAAACTTAATTTTAGGACATAATCAATAAAAACTAATACAGTAATTTTGCTGTTTATAAGAAAAACATCCCTACACATTTAACATGTATAAATACGTTTCATGTGATTTCTTACAAATTAATCAAATTGGAGACGTCTCGTACCACCAACATTTATGTAATTTTAAATTATTTCTTACAATTAATAATATTGTAAAATTAATATTATTTTAAAAGTGATTTGGTTCATTGAATTGGTGTCGGTAAAACTTATGCTATGTGAAATATCTCCTGATTCATCTTATTGGAAAACTTTAGTACCATTTGATTATTTATAAGGTAGTTTATTAACGAAGCTGCTGTAAAAGGGCTTTTTAGCTCGGAATTCAAAGAAGCTAAAACATCAAAGGCCTAAATGTAATGACGAACTCAAAAGTCGCAGTTAATTATCCGTATGATATTAATCCGTGTACTCATGTATCACAAGCTCTCACGATTTCAAGCAGCATACCATGCTCACTGGGCTGAGTGTTACAACATCCGCCTTCCATGTGTTACTTTAGAATACAGTTTGTAATTAATGCTAATATTTGGTAATCGGTGTTTATGTAGTTTTGGAAGAAAGGACACTCATTTATTAATGTGGAATTTTATTGACATAACAACAGTTTTATAAAAATGAGAAATAAATCTAATGTTTGGTAAAATGTATTTCTTAATACCTGCTAGGTGGTTTACAAACAAATTAGATATATTTAAAAAAAGTCCTACTATGCAAGTTGTGATATAAAACAAATACAACCAAAAAAAAAAAAAAAAATTTACAATACTTGAATACATATTTCTGGATGCACAACTATAATGTAAACTTTCAAGTAATACTAGAGAGTTAAGATAGTGTAGAAAGTCTTGACATCTTAACCAAATCGTAAATTTCAATAATTCTAAAATTCACAAAAGAAATTGAATCTGCTAAGCAACTACAACTGCAATAGAGGATGTTGCATGAACAATAAATAAATTAAATATAATATAATTCAAGGGAAATCGTGGACATAAAAGCCATAATTAACTCTAGGTATATTCTCACTATTGAGTGACTATATCGCTTTTGCAGATTTAGACATTAATTTTACATAAAGTTAATGTTACATAAAGTTACATAAAATTAATTTATTTATGCTTGAACTTGCACATCAGGTATATAAATTAAATCTACAGATCTGGAGAATAAAATATCCCTAACTTATAGGAGTATGATAAAAACACTAGGTGACGGATGATTTAACTGCTCCATCATTTTTCATAAGCTAATAAATAGTATGGTCTGTAGGAATATATTAAGTTGACAACTTTTAAATAGTTAAAGCTTTTTTTAAAGCTAAACCTATATGACATTGGTCCTTTTTAATTAAAATTTATTTATAAAATAAACTTTGTATTATTGCTTGAACAAGTTATTAGTGTGACAGTTTTACAATTTTGTCAAAAATATGCTTTTTCATTGTTTCCCTGGCTATTGGGCAATTAATAAATGGTTCTATCTGAGTCTAAGTTAAACTCAGTTTGTAACTGGACTACAAAGTGATCCACACTCATTACGGTCAAACATACACGTGCAGTGGTAAAGGTTCTCCCACCCATTCACACATGTCCTGTAGTAAAGTCCCAGCGCCTACTTTGACACGTGTAATGGTTTAGGCCCCTCACCCACATATACACGTGCTGTTTAAAGGCATTCCCACCCAACCATACACGTGCAGTGATAAAGGCCCTCCTACCCACTCACACATGTCCTGTGGTAAAGGCCCGGTGCCCACCTTTACACGTGTAATGGTAGTGGTAAATGCCCTCCCACCCAACCATACACGTGCAGTGATAAAGGCCCTCTCACCCACCCAAACATGTGCAGTGGTAAAGGCACTTCCACCAACCTATGTAAAAGTATGTAAATGTTCAGTGGTAAAAGGATTTTAATCATTCATGCTCACCTTAAAATACGCACAAAGTTGTGTTCTCGTCTCATTTAAAAGAACAATCAGAATTTGTTTGTCTAGTAATATAGTTAAATAATAATGTTTAAAAAAAAGTCATTTCTTGGAACGGAATAAACTAATTTTTTTCATTAATGGTATGAGCAGTTCAAACAAGATATAGACGTATTCAAACTAGTCTCAGGTTAAGGCTTAACACAATCTTTCACCACACAAGTTGGACACAAACACCAATCCGATTTAAATAATCTCTTTGATGTCCTTGCTGGTCATGGCTAATTCGTAAAAGTTTACGAACAGTAAACAGTATTTTGCCACAGCACTTTTTGGTAGTTAAGCATCGGTTATTTGCAACAGTTTCCTTCGGTCCCTAAAGAAAACGATAAATTTAATATTGCTACCAACACAAAACTAAGTTAGGGAGATACAAATATATATAGACCACAAAAAATAGGTATGGTTTGGAGAGGATACAGCACCACAAAAAGAGGTTACAAGAGGTTTAGTGGTTCTTTGGAATGATGTTGACAAAAAATAAATAAGAAAATAATGTTCAAATTATTAAATTTAAAATAAAACCAATATATTTAATTTTTAACAAATATTTATTACATTAAATTCGTACATAAATTTCAAAATAAATGTATTTGTTTAATTATATTTTAATTAAAATATATTTTAAGTTAAAAATTAAATATATCGGTTTTATTGTAAATTTAATAATTTGAACATATTAAGTGACCAGTATCAACTCTCAACTTCACTAAGAAAATAATGTTCAATATATAATGATGGAAGCTTTATAAAATATCTTAGGAAATCAGTAATATATCTGGCCTGCAGACACATAACATATTCATTTTGTTTATAAAGCTTTCCAAATATTTTTAAATGTAGCTTTTATAAAATAATACATTACACTGTTACAGTATAACCTTCATGTCACTGCTAAATGAGAGTGTAATGAATACATTCGTAAAAAAAAAGTAATAATAATATCGAATGGTTTTCGGTAGGGAGGGATGAAACACAGTTATGCTTACCTGCTTAGACGAATTCATTCTTTTTCGCAGGCTTGTTGTACCCACCGGCTTAACATAGTTTCCTTACCAGGAGAGTGCTAGAGGGGTGGTCACACTGGGAACGGAACCTGGAGTGGTGCGTGGAAAGGCACTTAGATCTTACTGCTCCACCATATATGTAGCCTAATATTTTACTATAAGTAATCAAATAAATTTATCAATGGCAATCTAAGTTAAATAAAATCAGATATATAATTTAAAAATTTCTTCAAATCTTTTATATGTCAATATGAAAAGGGCATTCAACAAGTTAAGCTATCTTAAACACGTATAATAGCATTACTGTAAAAATATCACTTGTGATGAGTATTATGCCAACTCTTAAGACCAAAATAACTTACGAAACAAAGAGTTTAGTTTCCAAAATGAAAATAAAAGTAAGGCGTTCTAATATGTTTAGGTTTTAAATTAACATTATGAGTTACTATTAAAACGAATCTACTTATTTAATGCAACGCTACATAAAAAAAACTTTACGAATACGGAAAAACCATAATTAATATACACATTATCGGCATTAAAAATGTAAGCAATAAACACTTAAAGAGTATATACTTTTTTTAGCAGAGGTTAACGAGAAAATTAACGAGGAAAACGGCTCAAGAAAGACCCTTCCTTACGACAAATTTCTTTTCACCAAAGACCAAATAATCATAGGGTCTGATAACAGAACCTTGTTCTGACCATCAACTATATTTAAATTTAACCACCAGTTGATTTTTGTTGAAAATTCGTTCAAATTTAAGTAGGAATCTAGTCGAAAAGGTGATTTACGTTTACGTCACCTTGCACATTATAAAAATGCTTGCATAATGGAGAGATTCGCAGTAGAAATGATATTTTTCAACTCTCTGTGAATTGCCTCTTTGGGTTTTTCTATCTGAAGGAGCTATATTGCATAGCAAGAGGGGTTGAAATTAGGGAGCCACTGAAAGCCCTCATCATCCTTTACAGTTACATGTCAACCTCTTTTTATTCATTATTAAGATGCTGATCGTCAAAATATAGGTGAAAATGAGGGGCGACAGAGTGTAATTAGTGTAGATGAACGAGTGTAGTCATTGTTACTAACTAAGGTTGACTGTTCCTCAATAAGATCTACTTAATAATAGCCTAGTGGCAAGGGCAACTAAGAGACCTACAGCTTTACGTGGAATCTGAACTATATAGTATTGGTTTGATTTGTAGCTAAATGACAAACCTGACACTTAGTTCTCTTCCTTACACAAGATCATACCCTTGACCAGAGGGATTCACAAAAGAATCGAAATCGATCATTATAATATTTGTGAATGTTGTAACCCACCCGCCCACCCGTATACGTACAGTAGAGATGAACCACCCGCCCACACATACACGTAGAGTGGTAATAATCACTCAGCGCCTGCAATGTACATGATACTTCGTATGCAACGAAAAATCAGATAGGAGATTGAGGTTGGGGAGGGGGCAAGGCCGCGACCTTGTTTGGAATGCGGAAAACTCGTCACTAGGTTATCACATCGATGGTTATCAGTCGTTTAAATGGCTTAAAGGGATTTAAATGCCCGCGCTTCCTCCAGTTGTTACTGCTAACCACCTTCCCTACACAGACGACACTTGAAAGCATACCCACCCTCCCTGCACAGACAACACTTGAGGACTACTCACCTTGCCTACACGGACAACACTTGAGACCTACTCACCTACACTACACAGACATCACTTGAGGCCTACCCACCCTCCTTACACAAACGGCACTTGACGCCTATCCACCCTCCCTATACACACGACAGTTGAAAGCCTACTCACCCTTCCTACACAGTCAACACTTGAAGGCCTACTCACCCTCCCTACACAGACGACCATTCAAAGCCTACTCACCCTGCCTACACAGACAACACTTGAAGGCCTACTCACCCTCCCTTCACAGATGACACTTGAGGTGATATTGCCTACCCACCCTCCTATACACATACGGTAGTAGTAGTACTCAACATGGATACCCCAGACTTCTCTAGTAGTGACCACATCGATGTGTACTGTTAAGCCACAGGAGTGCACGATATTTAGAAGTGAAATATATATCAGGGACAAAGATGTAGTGTACAGGACTTTCGTTAGATCCACGATGATTCAGAAATTCGCTGCACAATGTTTTTTCTGGTTTTCACTTTTAAAACGGAGATATATTGATATTAACTGAATCTAAAGTACTGCGCATGCTCATTATGTTTCCTGCAAGCACAATATAAAAATACTTTCAACTTAAGATTACTCTATAACTGAGGTGAAATCAGGTTACTTCTGTCTGTTTTGGATTGGGCTTAGCTTATAGGATCTAAAACAATGATTGAGTATATGCCTAGATCAAGTGTAAATTTGCTTTCTCTTTTTAACATGTTGGATTTTGAGAGCAATATCATCTGCTTGTATAAATTTTCAAGGCTGTGTGGTGGGAATGTCGGCATACTATACGTTGAATAAGAGCAGAACAAGAACAGAGCCTTGTGGCAGTCTGTCAATTAGGAGCCTAAACTATCTATCTCTGTGACCCAGTGTAATTATAAATAACACGGTTTATTTCAGAAATCACAACAGACGAGAATGAGGGATTAATTTGTACATTTTAGAAAAAGGTCCTTTATCCAGACTATGTAAAGGCTGATGATATATCTACTAATGCTGCTGATGTTTCCTTTTTCTTTTCCAGCATATTATCTTTAAAATGTGTCTAAGAAGAAACCTGGTCATAGAAATGTCATCACAGTACAGCTCTGAATCCAGTGTGTTCAACAGTGATGAGAAAAAAATATATTTTGTTTTGAATCAGCCTCTCCATACACTTACAGCAAACACTTAAGACATCAGTAGGTGGTAGCTTTCCTACCTAGGTGGTAGCTCGTTTTGGTTTTTTATCTGGACTTAGAACAACTATTATTTCAATATTTAAAAGCCATATCACCACTTGACTACATGGCTTATAGAGTGTTAAAAGCCATTTTTATATTTTGGTACCTGTAAGTTGTGGAGGGTAATGTTCGCATCCACAGAAATCATTAAGCTGAATTTGTCGCCTTGATGGTGCTAAACGAACTATAATTTGTGTGATCGCCCAGCTATGTTTGTTACTAAAAAAAGATTGAGCCTTTTTAGGGCTAGCAAAATTATTATTGATATTTTAATGCATTATACTTTTATTTTGAATGGAAGGGTATTGTAGTCATTATCAAATGTTGTAAATGAAAGGTGAGTGATGTTATTTTGTAACAGTTTTTCAAGTAGCTACACTTAGCTTCAATTCTAGAAAAATTCTTGTTCTATTCTTTTTAGGTTCTGTAATTTAAAATGTATTGAAATGTTTTCTGATATAATCTTAGTTCAAAATGTTTCAGTTTTTAATTTTTCTTCTTAATTGTTGGCTAGAAAGAAACATTCATACCGTATATATGGTATGGTTTTATACTTAATTATTACAGTCAGTTTTTTAAATAACATTCGTTAATACCAACTGGACATATTTGGTTTTTAATAATGGACAAAATAACACTAGGACAATAACTTATCTAGTAAAAAATATCTACAGTAATACGACATTTCGTACAATTATACATTAAAACCCCATCGCACTTTGGCATCTTTATTAACATTCTACTATTTTACTCATAGTTAGACGGAAAACGTAAGGCCTTCCATAAAGTTTACTTGAAGGGTACGGTTGAGGGAGTTGTTACATAACAGTTGGCTTGTAACAGAAGTTCTACAACTTATGTTTCCCTTACATTACATTTACCAACTACATGGACTTCAGAGATTAAATCTAAGATTGGATATGTTTGAGCAAGACGTATACTACATACAACGTGGGCACCATGTATTGAGTAGGCTGGGTTTGTTGAATTGGGGTTATGTCAACAACTCTTATATCTAGTCAAACATAATAACTAGTCAACATTGTGGAAATCTATTCATTGTTATAGCCTCCTGAGCTGATATATATATATATATAAAACAAATAATAAGGTTAACGTACCTTTGTTGTCTTCATCTACAAAATCTTATTTATTGGATTACCACTTCAGAGCAACAATTCCATGGTCACATCCATTGTACGTTGTCAAAACAGTCACATTAAAAACATTATAAAAAAATTACATATTTACAAAAATAAAACTAAAACACATGATAACACTGCCGGTTGGTATGATGGTTAGATCTGGATTGAGCGTGCAGCTGGAACGATGTTATCCAATGTTTTCTTGACTTTGAACAATTTTATTTCAATCTGGCCGTCTGGCTTCTTTCATCGGTTGATTCAAATTTGTAATCCGATCAAATAAAATATTTGTACTGTGCTTAATGAAAAATTAAAATTCTCTACAAATATTTTATTTTATCGGATTACAAATTTGAATCAACCGATGAAAGAAGCCGTCTGGTATGTATGTGTATGGATGGGTGGGTCACTAACACTGTATGTGTATGGTGGGCGGGTGGGTCACTTACACTGTATCTGTACGTGTATGAGTGGGTGGTTGGGTCAATACCACTTTACGTGTATTAGTGGGCGGGTGGATCATATCAATGTATGTGTATGGGTGGGTGGGTGGCCAGATAGAAATAAAATTGTTCAAAGTCAAGTAAGTATTGGATAACATCGTTCCAGCTGCACGCTCAATCCAGATCTAACCATCATACCACTGGCAGTGTTATCATGTGTTTTAGTTTTATTTTTGTAAATATGTCATTTTTATATAATGTTGTAATGTGACTGTTTTGACAACGTACAATGGATGTGACCATGGAGTTGTTGCTCTGAAGTGGTAATCCAATAAATAGGATTTTGTAGCTGAAGACGACAAAGGTACGTTAACCTTATTATTTACTGTGGAAATCGTCAAATAGTAAATTGTTCCACTTGCAAAAGTGCGTAGTTTGTGGTAAGGTAAATTAAAATACAGCTATATCTTCTCCAATTATTATACTATTAGAGAACAAGTATAATAGTCTATAGTATCATGTACTGGCATTCCTAGACTATAAGAATTACGACTATTATTTAAAATATTGCCTTATCACGCAAAATTATTTGTTCATTAATATCCACATGCGAATAAAAATACAATTTGTACATTAGAATAACGTAAGTTTAAGTAATTAATCCACTGAATATACTCTGCATCTATGGGTGATGTTTTTAGTATCTTCATCCACGGGTGAAAATACTAAAAAACTTATCTAGCACACCAGCTGAAGTTTTTGGACTTAGATAAGTTTTTCGTTCACTCTCTTGTTCTCTGATGGTACATCAAGTTTATCCATTGAAACAACATGGCAAATAATCGAATTATTAAAAAAAATCATAAAAGACATGGGTAAATTAAAAAAAAAAGAACAAAAAAATAAATAAATAATGGTTTGCAACCCAAAAATATTCCTCACAGGTAATCGCAGGACTAAAATCATACAGAGGTTATCTTTGTATATACTATGGTAAATAAACAATGTAGTCACTTACTTCTCTATGATGTTCCTCACGGCTATTCACAGGACACATAATGTATTTAGTAAGAAGTATGTTTCACGTTCCAGATACATAGAGAATATATAGACAATGCTCATTATAGTCCATGTATAGACTATATATAATAATTACCATAACAACTATCTTCTTTAACATGTGACTCATTTAACAAGATAAAAACTTTAATGTTCCTTGAACACAAAAGGCGCCTTAACACACTGGCATTTATCAAATATTTACAGTCACTTCCATTCGCTGTAAAATGTATGAACCTTGTCGTAATCCATGAACTTAAACATATTTTCACAGTTTTCTCTTGTCACTCTTAAGCAAGGTTACATTAGTAAATATTTAAATAACTATTAATTTATCTAAGCTCAGTTTAACAAACAATCTATACAGGTGGTTAATTTATATATATATATATATATATATATATATATATATATATATATATATATATATTATATATATATATATAATTTCTTCAGTTGCCAGCCGTTTATGCTGAGTGCAACAACCTATATAGCAAGAGTGTTGGCTGATATAATACGTTAAATTATGCTAGATTTAAAAAAATGTTTAACTAATAAATGTAAAAATAATTTGAAATACATTGCAATAGAGTTCATAAAAACGTCACCCACGCGCTTATGTAAAAGATGCAAGAGTAAACGTAGAATTTTAAAAGCAAGAGTAGCTTCTGTTCTAGTCGCTTGTTACAAGAATTTTAATTTAATTGTTTGCTTAAATTTTTTAGTTTTTCCAACGTGAATATAGTTGTTCCTGTTAATGAGTGATTAATGATTATTTTAGCTGAATAGATTAAGTATTATTAATATGTAAGAAAGATCCTTATAAAAGAATAGTTATTTGAAGCCCAGTAGCCAGAATGAGTAAGGATTATACTATTAACTCATCAGCGTATCATAACTTTAATTTATTTTGGTTACATTATAAAGGCTTTACATACATTTTACTGCAAATCGTCTATTTATTCTTATGTATTTTTAAAACATAAATCGTGGGTAGGATAATTAAAAATACTATACTTCAATGTATTTATTTAAGCAAATAATAACAGACATTTATGTATACTCACTATATACTGTGATGATATAATTCATATTTAAATCCTAAGACGGATATATATTATAAACATAGATATCATAATAACAAGAGACTGAGGAGTTTTTTTTAAATAATCTGTTGATTAAGGTGGCAGTGACTCACCCACAACCATACGGTGATAATGACCAAAACCACCCACTGACCCATACATGTACGGTGGAATTGATCGTACATACAAAATTGATCTTCTTTAAGCATCACATATATCTACCGTAGTCGTCCTAATCGAATATTTATGAACCAATATTAAAGTTTAGAATTGTTTAAAAAAAACTACATAAATTGTTCATTAAGAGGTCTATTTTAAAGTGGCGTGCTTTTGCTTGTGTACTTGTAGGCATAACGGGACACATATAGAATCCTTGTGTCTCTTAATAGCATATATGAATCCTTAAAAAAAGCTCATACTTTTAAAATAGCAGTGTATTGGTTCCAATGTAAGAGTGCAATGCACTTAATCTTTATGACATTTCGTTTAACTTGTTTATTAATTTTCTTCTTCATTTTCTGGGCGTGTAGAATTGTTCTGAAAAGGAATTAAAGTATTTACTTCTTTCCGCAAAAATATGAAAGTCGTATTACACATATATATTTAACTGCGTCACAATTAAAACACTGATTAAGGTTGTTTAATTTGTTAGAGAATGGCACCAAAAAAATCAACAAATGGAAAATAACATTGAATAAATTATTTTCAAGATCATATTTATACATCCACTTTCATATTGTTTAAGTAGATTAAATACTATACATTTATATAACAATATAGTTTTACTAACAATAATGATGTAATTTAAATAGTATCTTATGGAGAATAAATATTTCGGTTAAAAAATCTGTTAATGCGCCGGGCATAAGGTAACCAGCATGTTATATTAGCTTAGCGCTTACAGTAGGTTCCTCTCAGCAGCCGTAAAACACGGGTGTGACACCCGCATTGAAGTCTTCTTAAAAAAATAACTGCAACGCACTGTAAACGTTTATTAAATTACAGTTTAATGTTTCATTATTATTCATTGTGTTATTGGTATTATTATTTGCTATTGAAATATTAAAACAACACTTAATCGTTCTAAACGGTATTCGGTATTGTTAATCAAATTAACCATTGCTCACTCCTGCAAATGATTGAGTCGTTGGGGATTGTTAATGCACCGCCAACCCGTGGTTTATCATCTTCTAGTTACAACAAACATTTTTAAACGAATGACACAATGGAGGGAATAGTTCTCACTTTCACTAAACAGTGCATCTCTCTCGCACCGGTCCTTTCAGTCATTTGTTCCATAAGGCATGTAATACTTGTACACGGTAGAAAATAGTTTGAAGGAGGCTCTTATAAAAACATTTTATATTAATAATAATAGATTATTTGAGGCCATATAGATTATTTATAAGGCCAGGATACGTTTTTAAATCGTGGGTTGGCAGAAGTAGAAGGAGTTTCTGGTTTTTTTAGAATACTATTTTATTAGTCAGTAACTATTTATGGTCATCTATTCACACAAATATGTTTATCAAGAATTATTTCGCAGTGAGGCACATCATAATTTCCATTTCAGATACTTTGGTGTGAACTGTAACTGAAGCGTTCGATAGTATCATAAAGAAAGTGGCATTTGTTTCTTTTTCCTCTGTGGTATCACACAGTATGGAGTGGTTCTCAGTAATATATGGATGTGAGGGTTTAAGATTGATAGCTAGAGCTTGTCAGTTAAAAAAAAAAGTTTAAAGACTCGGTATCCTCTTTGTAGTAACCTCACATTCTCTGATCGAGTTACTTAGTCTATTCAGCGTGCTTTGAACAATCTAAGGAACATATACATGTTAAAGGTCTACTCACAGAATTTGTAAAATGTTTAAAACAGACAAACACCCGAACATTTTATAGTATCAAAAATACTGGTTTAATACTACACAGAAAAAATAATAATTGAAAAAATCTATCTCCATCCAAACACATGCTTAACACAAAATGAGCACTACAACAAAATAATACTTGAGTATAGACAAAGCAAAAATAATACTATTAATAAAACAAACAATAGTAAAATAGTGATTTGAATATTTCAGCAATAATGCAATCTTAATATTACATCTTATAGCCTATCGAAAAGAAGTATGTGCTTCAAATATATTTTAAATGTTTGCGTGCATGGGCATTCAATTAAAGAAATAAACCACATATAAACGCGTGCGTGCGATTTAATAACTTAACAGAGTCAATATGTATTACAGTGTAAAGTGTATTAGTCGACTAAGGGTGAAGGTCGAGAGAGATAACAGCGTCAAGCATCATCAAACGTGGCTGTTCTTTGGACGGATGATCACTTCCGTTGTTACATTGCCTACTGAAACACACGTCACGGCGCTTCTACCGTCGCCGAGTCATGTGCAGTCAACTGTGGAGGTCTGCAGTCTCGTGTACACTGTACAGGGTGGAGAACGCCTCCCACTGCTGAACGCAATATTACTACTGCATTCATATTGCCTACCTACGTTACGTCACGGCGCTTGTACAGCTGGCATATCTCGTGTCCTAGCCTGTTGTACCTGAAGACCATGCTAAGCTGGTTTCCTGAATAAGACAATAACGTCAAAAAATTTAATTTCAATATTCCACTCTAATGAATACGATATTTCAATAGTATGTCTACCTATATTTAATAAGTTCATAAAATCCCTGTTCAGGTAAATTGATTATAAAGGTTGGAAAAACATATAGAAACGCTTTTAAAGCAACGTTATTTTTTCCATAAATAATTTAATAATTTAACTTTTTTTAATAATTGTGTTCCATAAAGAATAATTTTGATCAGAATAATTCACTTTAAACCGTTAAATATCGGATAAATAATATTGTTCAAATTAGTTACTTTGAAATTCAAATTACTGCTACTCTAGGAAAGAATAAACTTTTTGAAGCATGGTTTGCGGCAATTAATAAATCTTGAATAGATCATTCATTTGATACCAAACTCAACCTAGGCTTACGTAGAAGATTTTCATACAATATCTCGTGGGTTGGCCCCCTTAAACAATGAAATGTCCCTAATGACATCAAAAATTATGTTCTTTGTAACAATGATCATGTACAAGTTTTCACTTTTACAAGTGAAGTTATACAAAAGTTTTGAAAGCGTTTCCATATTTTTTCAACCCTTAATATGAATTTGTAGGTTGTTTAAAGGTGTTTTATTGCTGGAAGCACTGCTACGTTCTCTTTCAAAGTAGGTTTTTTTCATTTATGCATTGTATAGCCCTGGGGCAGTGCTTCATGCAGTGCTTTCGAAGACTATACAAGAGCCTTTTAGTGAATATTTTATCTCCAACACCTGCTTTCAGGAGGATTATAGGTTAACATGGCATGCCTAGTAGAGTTAATTAATCTTCGTTAAGAACATTTTAATAAATTATCATTATTATAATTCAATTACTTGTAATATCAGTGTAATTGCTCCTGAACATAACAATTACGTAAATTCATAATTAACAGTAGGCTTGTTTAATCTTCCTATTCAATTAAAACATAATTTAACGTTAAAATGTAAGGTGAGGTACAAAAGCTTAATTTTATTAGGCACTTTTATGCATATTTTATTCATGTTCATTCATATATTAAATTAAATGAATCGTAGGCCATTTATTCACTTTGAACTTTCATAATTGTTATTAAGGAATCCCCATATAGCAACGTTTATTGATAATACGAAACGGCAACTTTAATTTTTCTTTTTTAAGTTATTGATTCATAGACGTTAGAGAAGTTGATTTTCAAAAGAGTATCAGGTATTCTAAATGGGAGCATAAACTTTGTTGAATAAGCAGGACTTAGACCTGAACAATTGTTATAACTAGATAATTTGTTGTTCGTATTTAATTGAGAATAGTTTTTAAAAGAAAAAATACGCCCACAGCATTTGTAATCTTCATAAACAACAACATGAGATGGAGACTAAAAATGCTTACTTTGTTGGTCCTACTATGGTAGTCTTCATCGAGGATTTAATTTAAGAATTTGATATTAATTGGCTGCGAATTGAGAAATCACAATTGGGCCTCTTGCTAGTTTAGTGGTTAATGGTTAGGAGAGGAGTGGAGGGGCTTAGGTGATGGATGAGCTTGCCGAGCAACCGGTCCCCATAAGACCACTAACAGTGTTTGGCCTGCTGCTCCTGTGGATTAGAAGCCGTTGGTCTCCAGGTGAAGTGTTAGAGAGGGCGTATTAGTTCTAACTTCAACTGGTAGTATATGACGAACTCTAATTAACTTTATTTAGTCTCCTTCATGTGCAGAAGGTCACGTGTTCAAATCCCGGGAGATCCGCTGAGAAATTTGCTTGAGGGGTTTGGATCATTTTCCTTTAACAACGTATGTATACAAAGTAAACAGTTCACAGGTGTAGATAACAAAATTTAAAGATGAAAAAAATAACATAAACCAAAATTGTAACTTTGAGTTTTAAATTTTTGGAATGTCATGGTATATGCATTGATATACTATTGTATGTAAGCTTAAGTAACTATCTAAACACTACTAACACATTACTATAGTAAATCTGAATTATGTATGGCAATTTATACTTCAATTAATTTTGTTTTATAATTAACGAAATAAAAAGTTTTATTAATAGTTTTACATATTAAATCCAGACTCAATAAAGTTTAATATTTCTAAATATGCTAATGCAATTTTATTTCAATACATATTTGACTGTACCACTACTGAGATCGCTAACTCAAAATAAATTTTCAGACGAAAAACCACTCGTGTATTTTTTATTGAAATTAATATTAATAAAGTGACAGCATAAAAATAAACTGCAGATATGTAATATTTCACAATTAAACTATATCTAGGTTTTTAAAGATAATTAAATGAGTATTTAAATAAATGATTACTTTAATAAAAATTACTAAATAGTAAATCCGTTGTTTTTTCATATTTCCTTTTTTAATAATTATAAAGCTCATCAAGCACGCGAACGAGTTCTCATGGGAACTTTACATTATCACTAATGACATCGAAAACACATACTGGTTGTTATAGAATATTTCTGTTATTTTGCAATCAGCGCGATGTTTCAACTGCACCCTATGGGGACATATCTGTATGACTATGACATATATACTGTCGTACAATTGAATAACATTTGGTTAAGCACAATTTTAATAGACACTCTGTAGATTATCTTTTCCATCAGCACCATATCTGATACAGGTATGATTAAAGTCTTTTATAGAACACTATAAAAGACTTTATAGTACTAGAGTATCCATGTTTAACTCTAGTTTATTTTAAGAACATTTAATTTTCTTGATTTGTAACGTTACAATTTTTTTTATTGTTCTTTAAAAAAAAAAAAAAAAAACTATACCTACTATTAAAAACTGTTACATGTGTTTTGTAGTTTTTATCTAGATATGGATGAATGATCAACATTTATAAATTGTTTTACTAATTACAAAACGTTTATTTTCATTTACATTTTAAGATAATCTTTTATTTACTTCATTTTCTATGCTGATACATTGATTTCTATAAAAATATCAAAAATGACTTAAGTATTTCTTTACATAAACAAACACTAAGATCATAAGAGATCAAAAAAAATCTTTGTCTTTAAATACTGTTCAAATATCTACGATATGAACTTCTGCAACATTTACTTGTAACAATGTAATTTATTTCAGTTTTAAATTTATACTATCATATTTTTTAAAATATTTACATATTAGCATCATATTTTAGAGTATGGCGAAGAAAATTTTATAAATCACCCCGTAAAATTAAAGGCATTGTTATTATATTTAATTGTGTGAGTGATGAATTTGAATATAATCATAAAATAATGACACAAAATCAAATAACATTTAAATTATCAATAACTTATTTACTTATAAACACCTGATTGTATGTACTTAAATTTACTTCATCAATATCTACGTAAAAATTACATTATTTATGCTTTAACTTCTTTTTTTTACAATGGCAAATCATTTCAATGAAGAAAACAACAGATTATAGCTAATAAACTCAAATGAATCTTCTTCGCATTAAAATTTCCAAATATATTTTATAGAAAACACTTCACATTCGTTTTAATGTATAGAAATTTATAATGTGTCTAGTTATGTTAATAATGAGCAAATGTATGTAAAATATCACATCTTAGTATGGCATAAACTTCATTTTATATATACTATGATAAATGAACTAAATATAACCATATTTTTAATGTATAGCTGAATTAAATGTGAAGTGGAAGCTTTGTGTCTGAATGTAAACTGAATATTTCACAAAAGATATAAAAAGTCATACAATATCAACTTATACAGGATAGCTAGTTATTTATTCTTATAAATTAGAATAAAAGCCAGTATTCAACAAACCACATTAGTAAACTAAAAAGGTGGTTGTTAATTAAAAATTTTGACAAAAATATAACAAATGTTGTTGCTTTTAATGTAACAGTTCCTGAAAAAAAGGATTGCCTCTGGCAGAGTGGCCTTTATCAACAATTTACTACCACTTTCCGTTCATAATAATGACCTCTCCATTCTTCATACACAGCAATATATATATATACGAGAGCTCAAATACCTTATATCTGCTGTGATATAATATTTATAGATTTAAAATTAGAATAGAAAATAACCTTATTTATCAAAATATTACAAAAATATATGCAATATAACAATAACACATTTATACTAAACAAATACTTGTATCTCTTAAACTAGAATATCTCAGCCAATATCAGGTCAATAATTATTTATTTAACAAAATTTATAAATATTTTATAACTTTTACATTATGATACATGTACTTAACATGCTACATATCTACTTAAAACCAAATCCCTATTAAAATGACTCATTTCATCCGTTTAACTCAATCACGCCATTCATCGTACAACATACATAATAATATAACATTTAATATATTGTATATGTGTGATTCGTAATATGTCAAAACACCTAGTCATGGTCTCATTAATAATATTTAGAGTTATAAAATTTATTTATATTATGACTAGCTTAATCACCTGACTAAAAATATCTGTTTCACTATGATTAACCTCCTTCATTCGGCAAAAGGTGGCATAGCATGGAATTAAAATAAGATTTATAAAAATGTAAAATTATATAATTTACAGTTATTTTTGACTAAATATGGTCATAGTTAAATTAAGTGTGTGACTTTTAAGGAATAAAATGTAAAATCCATAAGAATAAAAGCTTAGGCCACTGAGAGTATATTTTCTAAATCATTTATCTTAAAACTCAATAATAAATAGAAAAGTATAATGGATCAAAATATATATTATATTTAAATATATCTTTAAAAGTATAACTTGAAAATATTAAGTGAGTAGATGTGACCAATAGTCCAGTCTGGCCAGCTAGACAGCTGATAGGATTTTAAATAAGCTTTGACTGGAATTCCCCCGAGGGAACTAGTGGATCAAGATTATTGCTTATTATCTCCAAGTACCAGAATTTTTTGTAGCAAAATTATCCTCTAAATAATTTTCTCATAAACTATTATATTCGTATACTCTTTTTAATTTGGAGATAAAATTGATATTTTTATTATAGTCTACTCATATTTTGGTTCCTTTTGCTGTATATTTTATTAGTTATGATAGAGAGAGGTAGATAGAGAGAGAGAGGGGGGAGATGGGGAGAGAGAGAGAGAGAGAGAGAGAGAGAGAGAGAGAGAGAGAGAATTACAAAATTTCTTTAACTTCATATCTGAGGTCAGTTCAATTGTATACTAAAGTTTAGCTAAAATATTTATATATTTTAATATATAATTATTCACCTACACTGCATGAGATATTTGTACTATAAAGGTGTGTTCAATTATTTTTTAAGACTATCACATACACACAATTCTTAATTTAGCTGAGATCAAACGTAATTCATTGCTTATATTAATATCACTAAGATTAGGATGTAAGATATATTTGTATCATCAATATATTCTACCAAAAAAGCTGATAATTAGTTGTGACTTAGCCACTGGTAAACAAATAATACTTCCTGTGGAAGGTCTTTGTTGAGGCAACAATATGATTCTTATTACAAATAAACATATTCAATATTTTTCAACTCAATAAATTATTTAATTGAAATTGTAAATTTAAACTGATGATGCCTTAACCGGTGAAAGAGATTTTTTAGTTAAAATTTGTGTAAACATTAAAATATCCACAGCTATTCCACCAAGTATATACAACAGAAATTGAAGAAATTATCTTAATAGTACATTTTTGGACTTAGGCTATAAAACTAGTGGATATGCGGCACACAATAGTTGATAGTTGATATTAATTATATTAAACAACATCAATTTAAAATATATATTCTATTTATTAACGCACTATTCCAGTTTGTGAGCTACTAGCTATTATTAAACATTTATTAACAGAAGTATGAAATATGAACATTTCTTTAAATGATGAACATAAAAAAGCCTTCCTCCCTTTACAAGCAATTTGACTGTAAAGTGTTCAGTGAATTCTGCTATTTATTTGTTTATGTATTATTTATTTGCTGTGCCAGCATAGTGGCTCGTTGGTTAAGGCTTCGGTCTGTGGAGTCAAAGTTCTAGGTTCGAGTCTCCAACTGAGCGAACGATCGGTACTTCACTCGTTGAATAAAGTTCACGCACATGTCTGCAGACCCATGTGAACTGGCGAGTGAAGTTAAAATAAAGAAGGAAATATAAATTGAAATATTATCAAATTTAGTCGTTGTTTCATCAGTTTCTTGGTTGGCAAACTAGGGAACAGGGTTTGGCAACATCATCCTTTGTTAGACCTCTGAAGATAAATGGTCCATATATGCAAATAGGTGCTTGTAGATGGAGGCAAGCGATAATCTTGTTTGTTGAAACATTATTTATATGAGAGCGTTGTTCATTATCTGATGGGGAAAGAGTTTGAATTTTGAAATTTGGTAATATATCAGACAGATTTAATACTGTTAGAAAATATAATTTTAAAAACATTTGTCACTGAATCTGAAAATAGTACTAACACACTTGTATTTTTATATATCATTCTTTTTCCTACTTTTGTGAAGCATAATTTGTAAGTTTGTTGTATGAGAAAAGAATATTACAATATATACATTCTATGTTGAATTTATGTAATCAATAGGCTTAATCATTATACTTGCATCATTAATAAAAAATTTTTTCCTCTAACTAGAACTGAGAAAATTCAGTACCTGTAAAATAAAATCATTCGAAATTAGTTCGCTATTTATTGAATAAACTTGTATGAAATATAAAAACTTTTAAAGAAGTAATTGTGGTTCATAAAATAATTTTATTTTAAGACGACATAAATAAGAGAATATTCTGGTAATCACTTATAACTAATCTTTGTATAAAATTACTTTTCAAATTAAAAGACCATTCATATTTCCATAGTATTCTAGTAAACGTTTTACTTTATTGAATTGAAATTGTCTTTTTAGAAAAAGAATATATTTCAGGATTGAGTTTATATGCTTTTAGCTTTATTTATTATGTGATAATATTACATGATAAATAAGTGTTCTTCAGTTGAAAACCTTAAAGGTAATTTGGAAATGGCAGAAGTTTTTAAAACATGGCCACATGCAATCTTACAATAGTAAGAATCAATAACTATACTATGATTATAATTAGATTATAATGGAAATGATTTTGATAAGCCATTGTAAACATATATCGTTTACTAGTCACTGCGTTTCTGATTTTTTAATTTCATTTCCTTTTATAATTAATTTCAAATTCATAACTTTACCATCCTTAGCTACGTAATAATTCAAAATACTTTAAAGTAATAAAAACAAATTACAAATAATTTCAGGTTAATGATGGTTTTGTGAAAGAATACAGCACTGCCTGGCAAACCAACAATGTAGCCTTTGATACAAGTGTAAGATATTCATAAGGCAGATCTGCCAGCTGCTGATGTAATTTATTGGACACTTTTCTTAACTGCTTACCACACTTGAACTCGTTTTGTAACAAAGTAATACTTGCCACTTGTTATTTTAGTCAGTTTTAACAGGTTTAAGGTCCTTATTGATAACCTTTATGGTAGGTCCATTATATTAAAACAATAAAAATAAAATAGTTACTCTGTGAGTTATATGTTTAGTGCTTCGTTTGGCCTTTTGTCTTTAATATATGCATCTAATTGATTGATGCTGATGATATATTCAACATTATGTATTAAAAACACAAAAATGCTCACTGGTGGTTTTATTTTCATGTCCATAAGTATATTAATAAGAACTTTATCAGAAATGCTCTTTTAACTATTTTTTTTTTTAATTAAAAACAAATACATCTTAATGAGACAATTTTAAAAATAATTTCCGTGAAGTTTAATTAGATACGTACAATAAAACAGTAACAAACAGAAATAGGAAAATATAGTAATGACTATAGTAAAAATACTAAGCAAGGTAAAAATACAGTTTAAATTCCAGTTGGGCAATACCACCATGTGTGTATCGGTGGGGCAATACTATCTCAGGTTTAGAGGTGTGAGGGTGGGGAAATACTACTGTACGTGTATAATTGGCTGGGGGGTCGATACCACCGTGCGTGTATAAGTGGGCAGGCGGTGCAATACCACCGTGCGTGTATAGGTGAGTAGGTTGGTCATTAACCCCGCACAGGTATAGATGGGTGGATGGGTCAATACTACCGTTCGGGTATATATGGGTGGGTGGGAAAATACCATCGTACAGGTATAGGTGGGTGGGTTGGTCAATACGTCCGTGCATGTATGTATGGGTGGGCAGCTGGTGCAATACCACCGTATACATATACGGTGGTAGGTGGGTGGGTGGGGCAATATCACCATACGTGTATAGTTGGCTGGGTGGGTCGATACCATCATGCGTGTATATATGGGCAGGTTGTGCAATATTATCGTGCGAATATAGGTGGATGTGTGGGGCAATACTTCTGCAAGTTTAGAGTAGGTGGGTGGGGCAATACCATTGTGCGTATATAGGTGGGCAGGTGGGGCAATACCACCAACTTTTCAGTTGTATTCCCCATAGTTCTCCTATTAAAATTATTTTCTATGTTGTCTTTGAGCCTAATATTTAGTAACATTTCGGAAATATCACTTTGTTTAAGTATTTTTTTGTTAATTACCAATAATTAAATTTTGGTAAATATAAATACTCCTTACTATATTATCCACTGCTATAATACTTAACAGTCTGATTACGTTATTATTCAGACCGATATATGGTTTCTTTAAAGACAACACTACATTTATTTAAATTAACTATAATAATAATATTTTTATTATTTTTGTCCTACAATATAATCACAAACAGCAAAAATGAAAATGCTCAGACAACAGTTACAAAATATACTATATAATTAATTCCTAAATTACAACACATAAAGGAAATAGATTAATTGAAAAATTAAATGCACTGACTGCCTGTTATATGAAATTCAATAACAAAACTAATACTTAACGCAATGACAATCATAAAATATAATATCTGTAGTAGGTAAGATATAGTAAAATACCTAAATATTTGGTATGGTTAACTGTATACATTTAAATAATGATCACAAAAATAAAGTAATAATAATGAAAAATGTATAATTGTATACACAAAAAATTTACAGACATACAGAAACAATAAACACCTCAATTATCTGAATATTATGTACAAATTATAAAAACACGCCCATCCATATACGTACTACAGTATGTACGATATTGTATCCATATAAGGACTACCACCGTTCAGTGGTTCTGATCTGCCTGCCTACCTGTACACGCTCACCCACCCTCCCACCCATAGACGTACAGTGGTACGGAATTACCCTATTATCCATACATTTTGTGGTACTGACCCAACCAACCTTAAACAAAATGATAATATGATAGAAATATTATGTTTCAATTTTACGTTTGTTGAATTAAATTGGATATTTAAAATTCAATATAAGTTATTCTATAAGCATATTATTTATATTTGTCCTATCTAAGTAAACAAAATTGCATATTTCTCAGTTACGGGGTATGCCATGAAATAAAAAATGCATATCCATATGTTTACGACCTCCCACAAAAAACAAGTCCAACCTCACAGGCAATCTATTAAAAAAATCCCTTAACGGTGTCATTCTGTACTGCAATTCTCAATTTAAAATGGAATTATTTAAGTACCAAGCTTTTGAATGTAGTGTTAATTGTAACATTCGATCATTTTTATTTAGTAGCTAACTCTCTATCTATTTAAAGATCTGAAGCTAAGTATACTTGTCAAGCTGTCAACTAGTTCACA
Source organism: Stictocephala bisonia (assembly GCA_035578905.1). Classification (NCBI taxonomy): domain Eukaryota; kingdom Metazoa; phylum Arthropoda; class Insecta; order Hemiptera; family Membracidae; genus Stictocephala; species Stictocephala bisonia. Next base: position 40,304 of record JAQJVL010001072.1, on the reverse strand, counting down.
GTTGATCCTAGAGGAAATTCAGACATAACTGTGAAACATGTAGTTAAACATTAGTAACCCTATGGCTTAGAGATTAAATGTTAATGCTCTACATTATTACATTATTGGGACTTACATTATATTTCAATAAGCATATTTATATATTAATCATATTTGCAATTTGTTTTCTTTTTATCTTATTTCGTTTTCTTATTTATTTATTATATATTTCATATTAACGACTCAAGCCTACGCACAGGCCACCGAGCCCATGTAGGCTTATTTCCATTGAGAAAGAAAAAAACTGTAGTGTATTATTTTATTATTTATGTTTATTAGATAACTTCAATCAAGAATATAGACTCTTATGTATTGTATTGATTATTATTGTAGTATTCACTCACACGGCATTGACATGTATTTTGTATTTCATGCGGAAATAAATTGATTTATTCATTCATTCATATATCATCATCATTCATCAGGTTTATCATTATGTCATTTACGTTTCACTGCAGTATTTTATAGTAACACAATTATATATATGCTTGTATATCACCAAAAGTAACATGCCCACACTCATTAAGAGTCATAAAATATTTATGAAAATAAAGTAAAAAAAGTAATTCATGTATGAAATAAAACTATCCCGCTGAACTGTATAAACTATCTGGAACTCGTGATATCAGGGAGTTAATTGTTCTGGCAACTTTTATTGGATGCATATTGCTACTATTATTGCGATGGATAGTACCGATATTAACTAGTATGATTATAATTCTTTAGTTGTTGATTTTTTTTCTTTCTGTTAAACTAGTTATGAGAATGTTTGCCAATTAATTGTAAGTTTACATACGTGACAGCTGTGAAAGATGCTCTCATTTATTATTTTTTTTCTAATTACTATAAACTTACTTATGCTATGATAAATATTCGCTACAAAATAGACATCTCACGCCAATAAAACAGTAAAAGGTCTTTATTGAGGTGAAATTAGGGAGAAATTGCCCTTTCTTACCATTAACCTCTTAACCATCCCACTCACCCTCTCACACACTTACAACGAAACTTACCTACCCACCCACCTCTGCTTACAGTGATACAGTCACACCCATCCTCCCATGAAAGTACATAGGTACATATGGTGAATAAGCAAGTTTTGTCAAGTATTACCAAAACGCATTCAATTAATGCAGTATTTTAAATCTGCTAAGGTATAATATTTTCTAATACATTTGATTTATTTATTTCAATATTTTGTATAGAAAATCTTGGCCTCACTAAGTTATGCAAACTTGTCGGTATGTCCTATAGTAAAAAAAAGAAAATAAAAAACTAAGAAAACATGTTTGTTTATTTTAAATTTTGTTATGACAATTATCAACATTGGGTGGTTTAGGGCAGGCACCTATCTTTAAATATAAAATTGCATCTTATTAGTATTTTACTAACTAGTGTTACAAAACAAAAGTTAACACAATAACTATACAATTTGGCTAAAACAGAATCATTTGGATATTAAAATTGGTAATGTGAGCATTGACACTGAAACAGTTGTGTTAGTGTTGTCCTAATAGGACTTATATTTTCCTCGTATAAGACATCCTATTTATTACAAAGATGTCTCAATACAAGGTGGAAAAAGATATGAAAACAATTTAACAACCTTTGTCTGACTTCACTTGTAAAAGTGAAATCGTGTTAGCCATCATGGTTACAAGGAACACACTTTTTGACAACATTGGCAACATTACATCTTTTCAGGGAGACGGCTCACGAGAAGTTGAACGAAATCTACAACAAAAGCCTAGGTCAAGTTTGGTATCAAGTGAAAGGTCTATTCAAGAGAAATCAATTACCGCGAACGGGATTGTGAAAGATTTATGCTTTTCAGAGTAGCAGTCATTTGAATTTCAAAGTAACTAATTTAAACAATATTATTTCTCCACTATTTAGTGGTTTAACGTAAATTATTCCGGTAAAAAATTGTAATTTATGTAACCCAATTATCAAAAAAAAAAATAATAAATAAAATTATCAAATTATCTATGGAAATATAACGTTGTGAAAGCGTTTCCATATTTTCTTTTACGCTGTATATCACAGTACATAATAATAGAGCCCCAAGTAGTTTGCACCCTTCTCCTGTTCACTTAATCTTCCAATGAAGTAATCTCATTTGTGTACACAAGGCTGATTTTTTCTTGCATCTATATTCGTTTTGGTAAAATTTTTCCCCCCAGGATATACGAAATAAAATTTAAGTTCCCAGTTACAATTTTGTTTTTGGGATAAGAAGGAAACGCAAATAATGATGGATGGATTAGTTTGCCTGTTAGAAATAATGACTGGCTTGACATAGGTCGTTATTTATAGGGCACACAATCTGTCTTAGTACCGTAGAGGAAGACAACTAGCCATGAAGGGTGTGTACGTTTTCTATGTATTGAGAAACGGTCTGATAATGTAAGTAACATTTTATTTCCCACATTTTTAAATAACATACAATAAATTTAGATTTAGTCTCTATATTTCCATTTTTGTTGTAACTATTTGAGTATGTTTTTTCAAGAATAAAAAATTTTAATGTGAAAAAAATCGCACGTTGATTTAAATAAAATATGGAATTGTTCACTTGATTCCAGCAAATAAATTTTTAACACTTAAGTGGACGTTTACGTAATTTATTTGTATGTGTATGATTTAAACAAGTTCCTTAAGATGGATAAGTAAATTAGAAAATAAGTATGAACTACATACATTAAATGCAACTTATCATATTGAGATGCTCTTCGATTATCAATAGTTTAGTCGCACAATATATCGTTTTATAAAATTTGTTGTTATTAATTGAATCATATTGAATAATATTGAATATTTACTTTTTTTCATCACTGCATCTTTGATTTACCACTTGGTAGACTAAATTTGGTAGGCAGAGGTCAACCAAAAAATTACAACAATACTGTCAAATATATTTAATTTGAATATGTCATATAAAACTGTACGTTTTATTTAAGTTTCAAATTATGTGTTTAGCGAGGAAAATTTCTGACTTTCCATAGTGGTAATCATGCTTTATCCAATAATGGTAAATACTATCAACCAAAGGTATTTACGTTTATTTAAGTTTCAAATTACGTGTTTAATAAGGAACATATCTGACTTTTAACAATGGTAATCGTGGTTTACCCACCTATGGTAAATACTATCAACCAAAGATATTTACGTTTATTTAAGTTTCAAATTACGTGTTTAATAAGGAACATATCTGACTTTTAACAATGGTAATCGTGGTTTACCCACCTATGGTAAATACTATCAACCAAAGATATTTACGTTTATTTAAGTTTCAAATTACGTGTTTAATAAGGAACATATCTGACTTTTAACAATGGTAATCGTGGTTTACCCACCTATGGTAAATACTATCAACCAAAGGTATTTACGTTTATTTAAGTTTCAAATTACGTGTTTAATAAGGAACATATCTGACTTTTCATAATGGTAATCGTGGTTTACCCACCTATGGTAAATACTATCAACCAAAGGTATTTACGTTTATTTAAGTTTCAAATTACGTGTTTAACAAGGAAAATATCTGACTTTTAACAATGGTAATCGTGGTTTACCCACCTATGGTAAATACTATCAACCAAAGATATTTACGTTTATTTAAGTTTCAAATTATGTGTTTAGCAAGGAAAATATCTGACTTTTCATAATGGTAATCGTGGTTTATCCAATTATGGTAAATACTATCAACCAATGGTATTTACGTTTATTTAAGTTTCAAATTACGTGTTTAACAAGGAAAATATTTTTAATGCGTACCTTTATTTTCGTGTTGCTTCAAATAAATTATTAGGATCGATGCTCCAGGATTTTTTTTACATATTTATCAAGAGCCCTTTACGCAATGTAGCTTGGTGATGTACAAAAAAACCTAAACCCCTGTAGGTGTTTTGTTGGGTAGGTCGGTCAAATCACTGATCGTATTTGGGTGATTGGAGGAGAGTAGAGTAAATATGATGGTTCGATACCCACTTATTGGCAGTGATCCAAAATGTTCTGGTATCAAATTAGACGAATTTAGTCATCCAAGTTGGCGGTCGTAATTGCTATTTCCCCTGTGGGAATTTTTCCTTCCCAAATTTCCCTCTTTTAGTACTATTATTGTTATTTTTGTTTAGCTTTCATTTTACCGATTAAATTTAATCTCTACCCTGACTTGTGAGTATAACTAATATACCGTGTTAAATTCACTAATCAACAAATTGAATTTTATTTACCAGCACAACATAAACAATATTGGACATATTAAAAGTTTATTATTGAATGTCTACATAGGAAACATTAGTTGTGTTTTGGTTAAAATAATAACAAAAGACATGTATTATCTGAAGCAATAGTTTTTATTTCAGCTGTCTAAAATTTTAAAGTATTAATTTTAAAACTAAATATGCACTTGAATAGATTTTAAAATAATTTAATCTGAATACAAGGATGATAGAGCAATAAATAAATACAAATACCGTATATTCGCATTAAATAAAAGATCTTTAACGATAAAATACTATATTTGATTTAGAAAATAAAGAAACAAAATTTATTTGATATAATAATTACGTTTAAAGTCTAAGGTTCTAATTGATGACGTTGAATATTTTTGTTGGAAGACAATTTTGATCTTAATTATCACCTATTTAAAAGTGGTCATTTTATTATAATCAGATTATATTATCATCCCTAATGTCATATGTCATACGTGCAATAATATTAGGTAGGTTACGTAATAATACATATTTGTATAGGTATTATAAGATGTTTTTCATAATTTTTATTTCATGCAGATTATTTAAATAAATTTTTTAGTCGTGCAATCAAACCAACAGTAAGTTTAATTTCAAAATAGTATCAATAAAACGAGTGTCATTCATGTGAACTTATTTACAAACAATTAAAATCAAATTAATCTCAAATAATTAAGACCACAACATCTCATAGCTGGCCAATAGGTTAACACACTTTTTGATCATCTTCATACTAAAAATGCATACTAACTGTCATTCATAGTCATCTGGCATCAGTAGTAACATCAAATGTTGTTTGTGCTATTTATTATGAAAACTAATACTGATACATAAGCTGCATAGTGTTATTTTCTTTGTTATGTAATGCAGGGATCTATTTTGTGGGATATTACATGATATGTTTTGCAATATATTTTAAATTTTTTTTCTCAACTGAATTATTCATGTCAAGGTATTAAGAAACGTATCTACGTATTCATTGTTTTATACTTCATAAAAGTTATCACTGGACACATTTGTATTTGGTTGGCAATACTATTTTTGTGTGACACTTGTTATTTATTATTAATTTGTAACAAGTACCAACACATTTAATTTAAGTTTAGACTGTTGATGGCAGCCATTTAACCATTTTTATTTATAGTAGTACTACCATAATATAGTTTAATTTATAAATATACCAATTCTAAACGAAACATAGTTTGAAAATTATATTTAAACAATAATTGTATATTACAACTATACACAGACGGAAGTGCACGCACGCACAGACTCATCCTTTACCTATTTCTTGATGCTCTTCTTAAGGATAAATAAGTTAAAACACTAAAATTCTAGAATATGGGGAAAATAATATTGTTTTATGAAATTACAGAAAACACTGAACAGGTTATTTATTTTACTTTAATATATAACAGGTTGTGGATATTTATTTTATATATTTTTTTAATTTTTAAATGGATCTTACATATCAGCATGAAAGTTACAAATTACTCGTAGAAAATGCCTGTTTAATTTACCTGTTTTAAATTATGACTTATATAATTGTAATCCTGAAAAATTAAGACGTGTCCACATAAATAAATGTTTTTGTACATAAACAAAGCTGAATATCATCTAGCGTGCCATATGGACTTAAGGGCTGAGCCTTATCCAGACACCCACCCACTCATATACGCGTATGGTGTGGATGACTCACACAGTTAAAGAGGTAATTGCCCACGCACCCACTCACAGTGGAGATGACCCACCACAATGGTAATGACAATGGTAATGACTCACTCATCCACGCAGAGTGGTGATTACCCATCCACCCACACAGGCACGGTGTTGATTACTCAAGTACAATGCCATTTACCCACCCATATACCTACAGTGGTGAATACCACTACACCACTAATATTTCACACCAAAATATTGCAGGTACCTTACTATTTTCGATATTCTTGAATTATACTCAACGTGTGATTTTGACTTATTTATATTGACTATTGTAAATATCACAAATATCTTGAATAATTTATTGTTTTATAAATCTTTTAGTAGGATAAATCTAGCCCCAAAATATTTCAAAATCTCTGAAGTTTGTGATGACTTTGTTAGAGAATAATGCCCTCCCTCGAAAACCAACAATGTAGGCTTTGATACAAGTGTAAGATATTCATAAGGCAGATCTCCAGCTGCTGTTGTAATTTATTAGATTATTCTCCTTGTGGCTTGGCAAAAATTTTACATATTTCTAAACATAACATGGTAGTGTCACTGTTCTTATTCATTATTCTGATCAAGAGTAATATAGGTGTTTAAAAGTTATATTTATTTAATAATTATTGATGAGGTATTACACATGTTTAAACGTATATTTATTTGCATTCTTGTTTTTTCAAACGCTAAACACTGCAAAATGCCCTGTTCAAAGTATATTTACATTATAAACATATTACTACCTGTGTTAGGTTATTGTAAATTTAACGCTAAGAATCAAGTTAAATCAAACAACGTTTATTATTTTTCGTTAAATTATAAATACATTTTTTTTGTTCCATTAAATATTGTATACATACATTTCATGGTATACTGGGTAAATATTGTCTATACTTTCATATGATTAGTCAAAGAATAAACCGTTCAATTAACTTTCATAATAATTTAAACAATAATTAGGCTGTGTTGTAAGAATAATTTTTATTTTAGAATATGGCTTTTGTATAAAATAAATGGTAGACTAAATTTGGAAATTGCATTAAAGAATATTATATTTATTAACATAAAGTAAAATATACAAAAAGTGCTAAAAAAGTGATCGTAAATATAATTTATAAAAATATATTCCTGAATATAATTTTTAAGTGTTCCATCAACTACACAAAAGCCAATTCTAAAATTAAAATCTCGTTTATAAGACAGCCTAATTACTAAGTTGTTAGGATAGTAAACTATACGGCCTAATTCATTTAACAGTCATAAAGACCTAATTTATATGTAATTTCATAACAGTATTAATCGTACAGTTCAAAATGTCAGTTTTATTTTAAACATCTAGTTATCCCGTCGTACATCTAAATACAATACTCATAAGCATTCAATATATGTTTGAAAAGTCTTATAAGATCCATCCAATATCCAATAAAACTTTAACGTCAGCCCCACATTCCCAAGAGTCATTCATTTACTGACTGACTGGTATGGAGTAAACTACTTGACATGGCCGACGTAGACATACATTCACGGGCTGACTGACTGGTAGGGAGTAAACTACTTGTCATGGCCGACGTAGACATTCTTGGTTATTGATGAGAGTTAACCGGAAAAGCTAGTTTAAGATATTTTTTTCTGGGTTTTATCCTCCTATTCAATATGAATATCTAAACGAGTGAAACATTTTATATCTAATCTTTAAATAATAATTAAATTTAAATAATTTCAACTGTTAAGTCATAAAATTTATTTTTGAAAACATTATCAAGGATTTAACATACTTAAAAAATGAAATAGCTTTGATAGTTATTGTTTTATTTATTACTCTATTTCATTAAAATATATTATGGTCTTAAGTTATGCCTAAGACAGTATTTTTCTTCCTGCATTACTATCTTTATAGATATATGTTTTTATTTTTATAATATTTATTTCAGAAGAAAATTGGTAGGATGCTTAAATATTGTTACTACATATAAGATTCAATAAACTAAACCAAGTACATTTTCCGTACATTATTGTTCAATTAGTAATGCATAGAGTTGCGATTTACAAGTCAATTTATTCCTCTTTGCTTACTTATATATTACTATATGGACGAGATTATTCTAACCTAGATATGAATCGTGCATTTCCAAAACGTTGTATATGCCAAAAACAAAAATTTTCAGGAGAGGAAAAAAACATAATAATGCAAAAAAAACATATGTGTTGCACAGCAAAAAATATTATGAAACTCTATGAAGTTGATAAAATGTTACAAATTTTTTTCAAAAATGTATCATTTTATCTTTCTGTTTAAAAAAATGTTTAAATTCTGTTGCATTTCCAAAATGTTGTATATGCCATGATATGTGCAAGTCAAAAGGTTGTATCAGCCTTGCAAGTAATAATAGTCACAACTTCAAAACATACATGTTTTTAATTGAACATACGAAAAATAGTCAAAATCAAACAGTTATTACAATAAAATACAAGAAATGCTGGTTAAACAATTCGTTCTGCTGTTTCAACAGGGTGTTCTTGGTTCAGGTTAGCTGGAGTTTCCACTAGAATTCCTTGAGAGTACTCACGAGATTCTGGCGAGATAAGGCATCATATTCGCGATATCTGCTTTTTTCTTTTCGGGAAGACCAAATCGTGTGCGATTCAAAGGCAGAACAATGTTCTTGAAATCATCAATAGTGACCCCATCTTTTAGAATGTTAACCCCCTCGCTCCATTCACTTAAGTCACCATATCCTTTAGCTACGTATACTGTGCCAAACTTTGATTTTGTTAGGCGTAGCTGTGCAGCAGACGATATACCAAGCTTCTTAGTGTTTAGGAAAGCCTGGGCTACTGTTTTGAAGTCGTAGAACTCCTCGCAAATCATGCACATGAAGGGATTTTTGTTGGCTGCACTTGTTATAACTGCTGCAATGTCCTTTAGTGTGTATGCCTTGCATACTTTCTTTCGATTTTCTATGAGAGTGAAATCTCGATCACAGCTTAAAAAAGTGTGCCCTTTTACTGGGAATTTGTGGATAACTTCAGAAAAATAATTGTTGCCTATAAGAACAAGATACATTGCTAACATAAACTGGTTTTTATTCTGCCCTCCGCAGTTGTCTGACCAGCAGATAAGTTTTTTTCTTCCACGTAGATTGGCCGTAGTGAGATATTTATATAAGCAAGAGGAAATTTCTTGTGATCCCCTTCCACCATTGTTTTCCGACCATAAACACATACAACCAACCCCAGTTACACTGTCATGAATACCAAAGTTACAGCAGACAACTTGTTGTGAGTAATACATTTCTGAATGTGTAAGTTGCGGAATATACATCTGTTGCTGTAAGTCAAACGTTACAACATAAGCGTCTGAATTTTTAGCACTATTTTCATCACTACTCATTGAAGCGAAAGCGGCTTCCACTTTCCGATGATGTAGTTCTTGTTGAACTGTTACTGATACATCCCCAGATTTAATTTGAACCAAAAGTGAGTCACAAGTTGAGCATGTGTCAACTTTGGGAGCTTGAAAGCTCAGGTTAAACTTAGATAAAAATATTTCGTGATACCACTGTCTGGAAACAGGGGGCTTTCCTACACGGTTGGCGGAATACTTAGCCAAAAATGATCTGTACATTCTACTGACATTAAGGTCTGGAGATAAAAACAGTTTGTTTGGATTTTTGTTCCTACAATAATGGCTCTCATACGACGGAAAGCTCTTTATGTGCTCTATTATTTTGTTATTCCATTCAACATACACTTCTTGTTGCCTTGGACCTCCTCTCTTATCTGAACCTGTAATGTCACCATTGAGAATCTTTTCTCCAATTAACTGTACTCTTCTTTTTATCACATCAAAAGTCTTACAAAAAGTAGTTAGACAAACTCTTACCTCAGATCCTCCAGTAAGTAGTAAGAAATAGACAAATGAGTGCTTTCTTCTACTCTCACTTGGGTGGTCATATTTACCATACCTCCTCCTTTTTATCATTAGTGGGTGATTAAGTCTAAACAAGAATTGCTGCTGTTTCTCGTAGTCGCGTAGTTTGTAAAACTCTTCAAAAAGTTTTTGCCGATACTGTACACTTATGTCTCTGCAGGAGTGTGCACATTTGCATGTTGCCTGAAACAAAGCACAAGATTGCAACTTAACATGTTATATTTTGTTGAATAAAAAATAGGAACGGTAAAAGGTAAGACGGATCAATATCTGTCAGGTTAAAAAGCGGTTAGGTTAGGTTATAGGTATACACCCAATGGTGTATATGGTGACAATATTGCACGTTACAAAACAACTAAGGGCCTGTACAGGTGTTGGTTTAAATTAATTAATACAGATAGCTAAGACACAGTACTGTACACTGCTAACACTTTTAACACTGGAGATATCATAATCCATAAACTAATAGCACACTGTACAAAAGACAGGTGCTTAAAATATTTTTAAAAACTTACCTCAGATGGTGGTGTTTTCTTAGGAGTAGTTTTCCCACTTTTTGTTGACGTATACTCATTTCCAGAATTTCTTGACGTTTTCAATTTATTCTTCATCCAGTTTTCGGGGCAACGCTTTCTTTTGCGAGGTTTAGGTGTTACTTCAATCTGATTAGAACTCATTATTTACTATAACTTGAAATTAAAAACTTATGTAAAAACTAGAGCATCAACGCATGAACTGAACACCAGACTCACAATGAGGCCGTGACAACAGGTGGTTGCACATTGGCGCTTACAACGTTTTGACTTGCACACCAACTAATAGTTGATTTTTTCACCAATTGAGGCAGGAGTAACCGTACAATCTTCTGCAGCATTGTAAAGGATGGCATTTAAAACGTGAATCCGCAATAAAACGCATTTAGCCCAAAATGGCATATACAACGTTTTGGAAATGCACGCTTCAGATCACCTTTCAGTTAAGGGCCTTAAAATAAAAGAACCCTAAATAAATATTTTGAAATTATTCCTTTTTCAATATTCATATTAAATTATGCAATATCCAAATAAATAAGTAATTTACTTAATGAAAGTACAAGATGTCACCATAGGTTGGATGTCAAACTGTCAAAGTAGTTCTCAGCAAGACCCAGAGGGAGTTCAGACAGAATTAAAGATACTGTGAACTCAGTAACTCTGTTGGGGTTGGAAAAGAAATTTTATAGATTATAATAAGCGTACAATATTGGAAGGAAAATGGTTAATTAAAAACAAATATAATTCAATTGTACATGTTACAGCTGAAACAAGCACTTTTAAAAATATTTGAATAAATCAAACAAGCTTTGTTTACGATTATTTTTATGTATGTTAGTTTGAAACAGTTCATCTGCTACATAATTCTCAAACAAATTACATATTATAAGGAACATCGTGTTATCCTATATATCGTTAAATGAAAAAATATACCTGTAACAAAAATAAAAACAACATTCAAAAATCCAATTGAACCATAGCACTGGAAGTCGTGATATCAGGGAGTCAGTCATTCCAGTAACTGTTGTATAGTTTGATATATTTTCCAAATATGGAAATATGGCCAACATGCATCAGAAGTTAGAACTCATTCAATCACATCATATTTCATGCATGCTAGGTCGAACTAGTTGTAAACAACTGCTATCACATCAATATAAGCCTATATGTGCAGTGGATATAGATTTGTGGCACAGTCAATGATTGAATGTATATTTACCATCTCTACTTCTTTACTCATATAACATTACTACACTAATAAGTAGATGTATCAATTGATAACATTAAAAAAGGATGATCTAAGGGATTTTCGATTGATTTTGCTCTCTATTCGTGTTCATTTATACCTCTTAAATAAATTATTATTTTATTATGCTTTTTATATATATATATATATATATATATATATATATATATATATATATATATATATATATATATATCTATATATAGATTTTTTAATATTGAAAATATCGTATATATGATTTTAGCATTTTATCAACCCGTCGAAATTTCTTTGGTACTATTATATGATTATACTATTATATAAAGTAATATTATAGTGTAAAAAAAGTTATAAGAAGCATATAGTATGTGCGAATAAAACACATTAATTAATTTGTAGTAATCATGGACGTACCCTTACAGTTTATGATTGTGTTAACTGAGAATTTGTTCAATTCAAAGAAACCGTACTTTAAATTTAATTCTTGTTTATAGTATTTTTTATTTATTTTTTAGAATAGCAGAAGTGGAAAAATTATTTTAATAACAATTATTTTAAATAAATTGTGTTTAATGTGCTACATTACAGACTGAATTTTCTATCTTTTAGAATTACAGGGGTTGTATGGAGTAAAGGAAAATTATGGCATTCTCTTAAACGGAAAATAACCAAATAAAAGTTTGTATAAAAATTTGCTGATTGTGAGACCTATGTTTTCACTTTTCTTAATTTATTTTAAGGGGAGTCAATAATAATTTTTACGATATTTAATTTCATTCTGCATGATTGATGCAGCAACGAACAATGCAAACCGCAACTCGAATGAATATCAATGAATTTGAATGAATATAACTATTTACAGTATCGGGCGTATTTATTGTGGACCTTACTTCAGTTATAAGAACTACTTCGTCTTTCATTGGATTATTTGCAGAAATGAACATGGTTATGAGAGTGAATCACTTTCACGGATGACCTATGCGTGAAACTCCCCCCATTAAAGTCATGCTAATTTACTAATACAGTCATGGACTTAAAATAAAAGTCTGTTTACAACAAAACCAGTCACGTGACCTCGAATATTTGTTGATTACTATCATACAATGAGGAAATGTCACGTGCGCTATTTTCATTTACGACAATTGTCAAAGTATGTCCTTCATAACATTGAGTCCTTCAATAATAAATAAAAACTTATGGAGCGATGGGCTAATTAGAGTCAAAAGGAAGTTTTTTTTCAAATACTTTAACGTTACATACAATCAATGCATATAAGTTTTTAAGTGCATGTTGGTAAAGCAATCATAAATAAATCTTAAAAACACAACTGCACGCACAATTTGTTAAAAACTACAGTAAACCCATGTCAGGTAATTAACTAGATAATAAACAAAATAATTAGTCAGTATCCATATAGTGGAATATCTAAATTACTTACCTCATTAGTCAAGTAATAATACAACTAATAACTAACGAGAATAGTGGTGCCATTTAATAAATGTATGCTTTACATTAGACTAATTTCTCCAATGATTAAAAAATTCCACTTTTAACTCAACTGTAAGTTAATTTTAGAAATGTATGCATTATTGTCATTTATCAATTTGTTATTTTTTTTTAAATTATCTTTAACCTGTTTGAATTAAATAAGTACTGTAAAATGTTCACTGTAACTAAGTACATTTAATGCAGTGAAATAAATTGATTTTCCATCAGTTAAAATCATTTAAGCTCAAATTTTGGATTCATTGATGTGCAGAGAGTCTTCCTTGTTGACCTGTTATCGTCCGACGTTTAGCATTACCGTAACAGTACCAAGGAATATATATGTAAAAGAATTTAAATGTATTTATGTAGACAGAGTAAGTATTCAAATGTGTGTAAAAACAGCATAGTAAATTATAATTTATAGTATTTATATTAGTTTATTTATTTATAATGTAATTTATTTATAATTTATAGTATTATAGTATTTATAGTAGTTTCTATAAATAAATCACACATTTCCGTTTTACATACAATATAATTTCATAACTAAAACGGCATCTAATTGTTAATAACTACAATATTTCATCAACCTTGACATCGTCTAATGATCATATTAAAAAAAATAAACAAATCTTTAAAATATCGGAAAACATAATGTTTTTTCATCTTAAATTGATAAAAACGTTTTGTTTCTTTACTTTACAAACTTTCTATCAATAGCAATATATTTTAGTAAGTTCGGAAATGTCAAGCTGTCAATTAGCTCACAGTTCAGCTCATAATTAAATTAAGGCAGAATTAGGGATTATCTAATCTCAATAACCCTGTTCGGCCTGAAACAAGTTATTTTTAATATCCCAAATCACTATAAATACAAAAATTAACTTCAAACATAAATAAATTATATTTAATAAACAACAATTTATTCGTGTCCCTCTAGGTTGAATACAAAGATATACAAACAGATATAGTAATATATGATAATATACCAATAAAAATTAATTACTATCGTACATCCCATTAAGTGATTATAAGAAAATCTGAAAATAAAACTAAAAATTGTATTTAGAGTTGGTCAGATCTTCGTTCCAGAGGTTAGCTTTAAAAATTAACTCGATCTTGTGATATCAGGAATTCACTTAATAGTTTCATGTTATTAAATGTATACTTTAATAAATACGTTCAACAATTACTATTGAATTTATACTTCAATGCTAAAATCTAGTAAATTGGCGAGCCGGTGGCCAAGAGGTCAAGGCGTCAACACTTTGAGCTCGGGTTATAGATAGTGCTGGTTCGAAACCGGCCTAGACCGGAATTATTTATCAGTAATACTCGTATTCACCTTCTCCTGTACTGGTTCACCCCCTTACTCTGTCTGAATACGTTTCTCGCAAAGATTAATAGTTTATGGGGAATGGACAGATATTTTAAGGAGGGAGATCGGCCTCTCCTTTACAAAACACAATATATGTACATATATTAATATAAAGTTAAAAATTAGGGCTACTTACGTATTTTTACGATGTAATAAAATTCAAACTGAGTACCATTATCATTTTTGATTAAAATTATTTCCCACAAATGTTTCAGCATAAGGTAATTTTCAAGTGTAAATCAAATAATCCTTTGAATTTTATTACATCCTATATATATATATTGGTTAGTCATGAGGGTAGTAGGTTAAGTCATATGTAACTAAATTTGTATAAAATTCAGAAGTCTATACTTGAACAGATTTGTATGGCTTATAATGAAAAGTTAAACTAACATTGTACAAAAAAATAATACAGTTGGAAAGGAAACTGTTATATTTGAAAATGTTATCATGCTAATGAACATAATTTATAATTAGAACAGACTAGGATCATTAAAATTCATCGTTAATTGCCTCCTTTCTCTTGGCACTACTACAACGTGAAGTTGAGTCGAATCTGGGCGTATAACACCTACTACCCACTCGCTCAAACTGGGTTAGTTATGAGGAAATTTTCAACAAACTGGCAAATTATAAGTAGACGTTATTTTCTAATGGTGTATTCATTCCACTCACTTTAAGTACAGGAAACTATTTTTGTACAATAGTTTCTAACTCGCATTAATTAAAAATAATTTAGCCCTTCCTAACGACATTATGTATTGAATATTTTTGGACCCTCCAACCAACTTTACTTTGATTCTCCTACTCCATCAGGTTCACTAAACTATTTATGTGAAGTCCCACCCATCTTACATGCATTCGACTACTTTTATACCCTCCTACCCACTTATATTGGTTCCCAGACCTGAGGACAAGCTCTTACAGATGTGAGACGAAAGAAAGGAGGCACATCTGCGAGAATGCAGTAGGACCAATTCCTCCCCCCCCCCAATCTACTTATCTTCCAGGACCATCCCGGCTTGGAGACACCTCAGATTTCGGAAACTCTACGTATAGGCACCCGATTAACTGCAGAATACTTCTTATCCAGCACCTACTGAAAATGATAATTTGTTATGTTTTAAACCTTGAAAAAATTTATAATATCCATTTAGACAACAGTAAAATTAGTTATAACCTTCATAGTAAGGAATGCTCTTAACAACCCAATTACGAACTGGCGTAGAAAAATATTGGAAGTGTAAGTGGGGTATGCCATTAGATCAGTGACATTATTGTGGAGTGTGTTCATACTATGGAAGACATAGTAAAGGACCCTTCAACTGGTACTATCAGTATAGTTGCTCTAAACAGCACCAAAGAATCAATAGCAGGCTGGAAATTACCTTTGTGATAGGAGATCCTATATTTTTTCATAAATAGGTTTTCTAAGGCCTAAAATTTTTTTATAACTAATATCTATAGTTTTTTAAATGTAAGTTGTCATTTTATATAAACCCTAGGTAGTTAGTGGCTGTCAGTGGATACATTGCGTATATATGTGGATATAATTTAATTTATTTTCATCAAACTGAATTTTTCTACTGTGAAATAGATTAAATAATTGTGACTTAATCTGGATCTGTATTGGTACTTAGTTATTAGTTAGTATCCAAAGTACAACATTATTAATTTAAATTCTTATGTTGTTGTACAATGTGATTTTTTTAATGTAATACTTTTTTTTAAATACATTATTATTTTACATACAAAAGTATAAGTATATATGTAAATATAAACAGTTATAGCCAAGCGACTCAAGGTGGTGGCTTGCTCTTCATCTAGTCCGAGTTCAATTCCCGATTTGGTCATGAAGTTGTTACCCTTGTGCGAGTTCCATGGTTCGAAAGTTACGTTAAGCCATTTGTAAAAAAAGAGAATAACTGGTCTTTGCAGGCGAGAGATCTCTCTCTACTTTAAGATGACATTCAAAATTTATTTACTTGTACAACCAACATTTATAGTTATGTATACTGTCCAATCATTAATTAGAAATTAGAATTAATATATTTACACTTGTAAGTTGATGAGTGTTTAAAACGGTATTTAAAGCATAATATGTCTACAGAATGATTTCTCTGTGTCAACATTGTGTTTACGAGAATACAGTTTTCTTCCCTTAGAATCGAATATCAATCAATTATTATACTATAAACTGGGAATATAAACAAAGTATGAAATACTTTTCTTAATTAAATTAAGGTATTTTTAAAGTAGTTACAATTATTTATGCCTCCCAGATGTCATTAAACAATGATAGGCATGCAAATGTTTAATTGTATCAGATTAAGCTTTCTGTATTTAGTTTTATTTTAGAAGTTATATTTAAAAAATAGTTTCAACATTTTATTTGGATATGAGGAAAACTGTTATGTTACGAATTTACAATAAAATATAAAGTAAAACTTTCAATAAAGTTCAGTTGAAGAATTCTAATAAATACATAAATTATTATGTAATAACGTGATTTATGTTTGTTATTAAAGTCATAAAGTTTATATAAAAAGATACATTTATAAATGTTATATATTTCTACCTACTATTATTATTACGTTTGTTTTAAACTTTACCCTACAGAAATTATTTTAAATCCCTGAGTATAAAGTTCAACATAAGGAACTGTTGGAATAGAGAGCCCAAATATATTTGTGTATTTCCATAGTATACTATGCAGGAAACGACAATACTTGCTCCAGTTTTACCGATCGCAATCGGAATAGTCCCATACTCGTATGTTTAAAACAAAACATACATTGGTGGACTGTTGGTTACATAACTGTCTTTGGAAGTCGTTGGCATACTGTACTGGCTAGCAGCTGGATACTAACAATAAACTAGAATATGTAGGCTACAGTGGTATACAGGCGTTACGAGTTGTTGACTGAGAAAATATTCAGGCCAATACACATTTCGGCGTTGCTCAAACTGCACACAGTTTCAAACAAAAAGTAACGATGCGATTATCAGATGCCTCCTCATCGAATAATTCCACATATTACTTAAATTCGAAATAAAATCAAGCCCCATGAGCTAAGCCGCTTATATTAACAAATAACTGGGGCCTTTACCACATTCACCAATGGTTTTATACAATATATTTTATATAGGACTTCTGATTTTAATATCAGCTTTATGCTGATGTTCCTTTTATATTTTTTTCATATAGCTGTAATATATACAATATTACTGAATCTTTAATACAGTAACCATAGTTAAACAATTCTAATTGATACTATCTGTTAAAACATACTTCATTTCTCAATAGCATACAAAATTAAATGGGTGTGGAGTGCTGAATTGGTTTAGACAAATCATTCGTTTAGTTACTTGATTTAAATATGATTAATTAACCCAAAATGAAAAATATACGTAACAAATTCTTTTTGGAGTTAGAGAAAACTTGACTGAACTCAAAACCACCGTAACGTACTTTTACGTAGTCAGTTGAGGTTAGATTTTTAGTATAAATATATGACTTATATATTTTGTTAAAAAGCAAGTTTTTAAAATTGTATATACCATTTTGAAATTTAATTACATTTGTTTACTTATAATTATTTCAACATATGGAAAAGTATTTTTAACTAACATTTGGGTATCCTTGAGACAGGTCAGATGTGAGCCGTAGTTACCTGTATTTAAAAATTTGGTTAGATTTCAACTACTGTTATTCTCATGTTTACATTGAGTTAAAATTCCTAGAGATTTTTCTCTATTATTCTTATGTTAGTCTCTTATAATTTGTCAAATGTGTAGTTTGGTTTGGAAAATGTGCCATATTATACTATATGTATGTAGAAAAGCCTTAAGAAGAAAATTGATCGTTGTGGTAATTAGAGTGAGTTTCCAAGTGTGGTAATACGTGGTTCGTACAGGCTGTTGAGACTTTGGGGTGGGTTTATACGTGGGCCTATAAGTGGTTCGTGCAGGCTGTTGAGACTTTAGGATGGTTTACACGTTGGCCTATACGTGAATTGTGCAGGCTGTTGAGGCTTTAGTGCAGGTTTACAAGTGGGCATATACGTGGTTCGTGCGGGCTGTTGAAGCTTTAGGATGGGCTAACACATTGGCCTGTACGTGATTCGTGTGGGCTGTTTAGACTTTAGGGTGGGTTTATACGTGGATCTATAAGTGGTTCGTGCAGGCTGTTGTGACTTTAGGATGGTTTACACATTAGCCTATACGTGATTCGTGCAGGCTGTTGAGGCTTTAGGGTGGGTTTATACGTGGGTCTATAAGTGGTTCGTGCATGCTGTTGAGACTTTAGGGTGGGTTTATACGTGGGTCTATAAGTGGTTCGTGCATGCTGTTGAGACTTTAGGGTGGGTTTATACGTGGGCCTATTAGTGGTTCGTGCAGGCTGTTGAGACTTTAGGATAGTTTACACGTTGGCCTATTCGTGATTCGTGCAGGCTGTTGAGGCTTTAGGGTGGGTTTATACGTGGGTCTATAAGTGGTTCGTGCATGATGTTGAGGCTTTAGGGTGGGTTTATACGTGGATCTATAAGTGGTTCATGCAGGCTGTTGTGACTTTAGGATGGTTTAAACGTTAGCCTATACGTGATTCGTGCAGGCTGTTGAGGCTTTAGGGTGGGTTTATACGTGGGTCTATAAGTGGTTCGTGCATGCTGTTGAGACTTTAGGGTGGGTTTATACGTGGGTCTATAAGTGGTTCGTGCAGGCTATTGAGACTTTAGGGTGGGTTTATACGTGGGTCTATAAGTGGTTCGTGCAGGCTGTTGAGACTTTAGCGCAGGTTTCCATGTGGACCTATACGTGGTTCGTGCATGCTGTTGAGGCTTAAGAGTGGGTTTACATGTTGGTCTATACATGATTCGTGCAGGCTGTTGAGGGTTTAGGTTGGGTTTATACGTGGATCTATAAGTGGTTCGTGCAGGCTGTTGAGACTTTGGGATGGTTTACACGTTGGCCTATACGTGATTCGTGCAGGCTGTTGAGGTTTTAGGGTGGGTTTATACGTGGGCTTATACGTGATTCCTGCAGGCTGTTGAGGTTTTAGGGTGGGTTTATACGTGGGCCTATACGTGATTCCTGCAGGCTGTTGAGCCTTAAGGACACGTTTCAACATGGGCCTATACGTAGTTCGTGCATGCTGTTGAGGCTTAAGAGTGGGTTTACATGTTGGTCTATACGTGATTTGTGCAGGCTGTTGAGGCTTTAGGGTGGGTTTATACGTGGATCTATAAGTGGTTCGTGCAGGCTGTTGAGACATTAGGATGGTTTACACGTTGGCCTATACGTGATTTGTGCAGGCTGTTGAGGCTTTAGGGCAGGTTTCCACGTGGACCTATACGTAGTTCGTGCATGCTGTTGAGGCTTAAGTGTGTGTTTACATGTTGGTCTATACGTGATTCGTGCAGGTTGTTGAGGCTTTAGGGTGGGTTTATACATGGATCTATAAGTGGTTCGTGCAGGCTGTTGAGACTTTAGGATGGGTTTATACGTGGGCCTATACGTGAATTGTGCAGGCTGTTAATGCTTTAGGGCAGGTTTCCACGTGGACCTATACGTGGTTCGTGCATGCTTTTGAGGCTCAAAAGTGGGTTTACATGTTGGTCTATACGTGATTCGTGCAGGCTGTTGAGGTTTTAGGGTGGATTTACACGTGGGTCTTTACGTGGTTCGTGCAGGCTTTTGGGGATTTACTTATTGAAATTTTGAAGTTTTTCTGTAGTTAGCTGCTGATATGTCTTTCAAAAGTGGATATTACATTTATTGTACAGAAAGAATGTAATTTGTTACGTTACTAAACATGAAAACCCCATGCTGACATCCTAATCGAGGGTACTTTGATGTGTCGGGAGGGATGTCAATTGATGTGTTTTTATAACTGTGTTGACAATAAGTGATTGACTTAGTTAGTGTTTAAATAATTTACTTGTGAATTGGAAACATTGAAATTGAATTATGTTTTTCAGTGTTGTGTAGTGCTAATTATTATATTTTAAATATTACCATAATTTTTTTCTTTATACATACTCAATTTGCTTTCTAATAGTTCACCATAAAGAATATTTTATTCATGTTTACACTATACATTTACTATATAACTAATATTGAGTTCAAAATACATTTTTGATATGCCCAAATATTAATTATATTAATCACGACGATATTATGATTGAATGTACAATTCTAAATATAACTCCTTAGAAATTAAGTCATAATGAATTACCAAGCTATTGTACATATTTTTGCAGCTGTAAAGTAAGAAAAAGAAGATTTGATTGATTTAACAACTTACATTAAACTATTAATTAGGCCCCAACATCAATTACATAAACCAGGACGTTATTAATATTGAATAGAAAATAGTAAATATTCCTCCTAAAAAATTAAGGGATAGTGAATTAACAAGCAATTATAACTTTTTTATGTAGCTGTAAAGTAAGAAAAGGAACAGTTTTGATTCAACAACTTACATTAAAATAAGCGTCTTTTGAAATAATATCTTTTGAAAAATAAAACAACAATCAAAAAATTTGGATGTAATAATGAAGTAAACAAAATAAACAAGAAAAATAATCAGTATAAAATATACTTAGTGTTTGAATTGTCAATGAACGGAGATCCATTAATTAACAGTTGTTTTACAGTATAATAGCTGTTTGTAACACAAAAGTAGTTCTATTGAGTTAAACGAATTTACACAGTGAACAATACGTTGAGAACAATAACCAATGAAGGTATGAATGGAAAGGTTATTACATTATCTGAGCTGATTATGTTTTTGTGGGTATTTTGTAGAAATAAATATTATTTTTTGTTCATTTTTTTTAATAAATTAAAAACATTTACACAATTAAATTGTAGATGTCGTGAAACTTTTTTCCATTTTGAAAATGATATCAGAAGAATGAGACTATTATTAAAAACATTCTTCTTTAAATGTTGGCTTTATATTACCTCTTTTATTCAGATTTAGTTTTAAAACACCCATTAATATGGAATGTACACAATAACTTACTTTTACTTTGTATTTACTATAGTAGTAGGAAACAACCTGTCAGTATGGAATCACATGGATATAAAAATATATTGAAGTGGCGACTAAATTATAAATAATAAACGAGACCATACAGGGTGTTCAAAAAGTCTGGAAATCCCTTGATATTTTACTATATAGTATTAATAAACACAGAACAATGAAACTCTAGGATTACGTCCTCACTGTGGTTACTGACTTTTTGGCCATCTTAACTGTCCTTTTTCACTTTGGGGGGACGTCCTGTTGATGAAGTCTAAAACATCTTACATGTAAGCATAGTCGAGTTATACCTCATTTTAAAGGTCATTGTTAGAGGAATACATTATCAGAACCCCGACTGGAAAAGGACTACTCGTTTGGAAATAGTAGGCTCTCAAAGTTCCAATGAAGCCAAACTTTTAGAGGCTCTTATTTCCAAACGAATAGTCTTTTATCAGTCGGGGTTGCGGCAACGTGTTCCTCTTACAATGAACTTTAAAATAACTCGACCTATGCTTACATTTAAGATTTTTCAGATTTCCTCCACAGGATGTCCCCCCAAAGCGAAAAAGGACAGTTAAAACGACCAAAAAGTCAGTGACTACAGTAAAGACGTAATCCTAGAGTTTCATTGTTCTCCGTTGATTAATAAAATAAATATTAAGGGGTTTCCAGACTTTTTGAACACCCGGTATATATAAAGACCATAATAAATAACACTATTAATAAATGTTTAACAAGCTTTTGATTAGTTATGTAACTCTCAGCTTTCCTATTTCGGTTTTGTTTTCAATAAAATAAACACATTTTTATTTACTATTATTATATTCGTTTTCATGGTCAATAGTTACAATCTATTTATCTGGGGTATAAGGAGATTGTATCTCTTTGGCGAATGTTGTAGGGGGTTGCTGGCAGACATTGTATCGGGCTTTCCTTATCAGTTGAGTTGACCTTAGCCTTACTTATCCACCCCCCCCCCCAAATTTTTACCGAAATTCTTATAATCAGTGGTTCTCTCTCTCCCAAGATTTATTATAAGAAATATAAGGGGGTGTATATAAGATATTATTTTCAATACAACCCCGTAATGAAGCATGGGTTTTTACAGCTTGTGATAGTATAAGTGTTAAAAAGTATTTGAAATAATAATAATTTTACATCAGTTGAGAGGTATTACAAATATTGACGATTGGCTCAATGATAGCACTTCAGATAAACCTATTCTGGGATAAAGCGATTCCTATCCAAAAGTAATATCAACAAGGTTGAGTTACATTTAGAAGAAACGCTCTTGTACAGGATCGTACAACAGGTCAACATTTATCCGTGGTTGGAATTGCTATGGACCAATAAAACTGGATTTCATCGGCGTGCATACAGTAAAGCTCTATTCTGTACTGCCAGATTACTTCCAAGCCATGTCGTACATCCTTGTATTTCTGTAGTTTACATAACTGAATATACCAGATTATATAAACTACAGTTTCAGTAAATCATCTAAATGTGAGCGATATCACATTGTATTTACAAGGTATTATATAAACATTTGTATTCAATGTAGGAAATATTTATAGTGAGTATTACTGGTATATATTCATACTAAGAAAATAAAATATGTTCTCTCAAATATGTAATATAAGATAAATAATGAATATCCCTATACTAGGCTATTAGATCTTTAGTTATTTACCAAACAAATAAGAGACCATAGACCAATTGACATAAACAGAGAAAAAAATTGTGAATTTTTAAATTAATAGATGGTTGCTTGTGTAAATCTGAATATTTTGTTCCATTACTATAAAGCATTTTCAAGTAAATGGTCAATAACTTTATAATCTTTTTATTTGGAATATAGGGATACACGAAAAGTTTATAACTCACTAGTTCTCAGCAATTTGGTGTACAAATTCTTAATCTTCTTGTTGTAATTGTTTACAATACCCATAGGTTTGTACTAAGGATCTTTAGGCTATTTATATATGTTTTTAAAAGAAAGTCCCTCCATTACGTAGAACATCATAAACCCTTTCCTTGTAATTGAGGTGCTTATTCTCTTACCTATTTGGTGCAAATGGATAGAATCCTCTTATTATTTTTTCCTACAATACCCATAGGTTTGTAATAAGATCATGTCTGTTCTTTCTGGTACCTTCAATTTTATAGACGCCCGTTACACCAAAGACCTATTTAGACTATTTGCAGATATAATAAGCCTACCCATTTATGTACAAGTTTCATAATGCACTAACGTTCAAACTAAATAAGTTATAGAACACCTAACTCTTTTTTTATGACCTAAAATGTGCTCAAAATAAGAAAAAGAGGATTTATGAGATAGCTTTCGTAAATTAGTTTTATGATAAACTATGTAAATGAAAATAAAGTTGTAATGTCTCATCCTTCGTACTTAAATACTTAAGTTTTCACAAAGAAATACGATTTGGCACAATAGTGATCAAGTTACTTTTATGGCACAATAGTGATCAAGTTACTTTTATGGCACGATAGTGATCAACTAACTTTTATGCCACAGTAGTGATCAAGTTACTTTTATGACACTATAGTGATCAAGTTAATTTTAAGGCACGATAGTGATCAAGTTACTTTTAAGGCACGATAGTGATCAAGTTACATTTATGGCACAATAGTAATCAAGTTACCTTTATGGAAAATAGTGATCAAGTTACTTTTAGGCACGATAGTAATCAAGTTACTTTTACGGCACAATAGTGATCAAGTAACTTTTATGTCACGATAGTGATAAAGTTACTTTTATGGCACAATAGTGATCAAGTTACCTTTATGGAAAATAGTGATCAAGTTACTTTTAAGGCAGGATAGTGATCAAGTTACTTTTATAGCATGATAGTAATCAAGTTACCTTTATGGAAAATAGTGATCAAGTTACTTTTAAGGCACGATAGTAATCAAGTTACTTTTACGGCACAATAGTGATCAAGTTACTTTTATGGCACGAAAGTGATAAAGTTACTTTTATGGCACATTAGTGATCAAGTTACCTTTATGGAAAATAGTGATCAAGTTACTTTTAAGGCACGATAGTGATCAAGTTACTTTTAAGGAACGATAGTGATCCAGTTACTTTTATAGCACGATAGTGATCAAGTTACCTTTATGGAAAATAGTGATCAAGTTACTTTTAAGGCACGATAGTAATCAAGTTACTTTTACGGCACAATAGTGATCAAGTTACTTTTATGGCACGATAGAGATAAAGTTACGTTTATGGCACAATAGTGATCAACTAACTTTCATGGCACAGTAGTGATCAAGTTACTTTTATGGCACGATAGTGATCAAGTTACTTTTATGGAACGATAGTGATCAAGTTACTTTTAAATCACGATAGTGATCAAGTTACTTTTATGGAACGATAGTGATCAAGTTACTTTTATGGTACGATAGTGAATAAGATACTTTTAAGGCACGATAGTGATCAAGTTACTTTTATGGCACGATAGTGATCAAGTTACTTTTATGGAACGATAGTGATCAAGTTACTTTTATGGCATGATAGTAATTAAGATACTTTTATGGCACGATAGTGATTAAGTTACTTTTAAGGAACGATAGTGATCAAGTTACTTTTAAGGAACGATAGTGATCAAGTTACTTTTATGGCACGATAGTGATCAAGTTACTTTTATGGCATGATAGTGATTAAGTTACTTTTAAGGAATTGTAGTGATCAAGTTACTTTTATGGCACGATAGTGATTAAGTTACTTTTAAGGAACGATAGTGATCAAGTTACTTTTATGGCACGATAGTGATCAAGTTACTTTTATGGAACGATAGTGAATAAGATACTTTTATGGCACGATAGTGATCAAGTTACTTTTATGGCACTGTAGTGCTCAGGTTACTTTTATAGCACAACAGTGATCAAATTACTTTTATAGCACAATAGTGATCAAGTTACTTTTATAGTACAATACTGATCAAGTTACTTTTATGGCACAATAGTGATCAAGTAACTTTTATGGCACTATAGTGATCAAGTTATTTTTATGGTACAATACTAATCAAGTTACTTTTATGACACAATAGGTATCAAGTTACTTTTTTGCACATTAGTAAACAAGTTACTTTTGTTTCGTACCCAATAAACTTTACGAATCCATTTCATGAGCTAAGAGAAATGCAATGATTAAGAATACGTGACCTTAGTTTAACAGAATAAGCCCTGTTTTATACTCACTCGTAAAATGTATTCGGGAATTTGAGTTATAACACTTTTTCGAACTAGCTATCTTTTCATCAACTTCCGAACCTTAGTAGAGATATTATTAAGTAGGGTAATGTTATTTTGCCTTCTATTCTTCGACAAGATATTTTTAGCTTGAGAACAAATTACAATGTTTTGGAGATCATAAATTATGCAATCAATTGCGCATACTACAATAAAATAACTTAAGCATGGTATTTAAAAATACGATAACACCACTATAAAGGCTGCTATGTGCACCTACTAAATAAATATATTACAAATAACATTTTATTTAGAAGAAACAAGTATAACGAATAACATAAACCAAACTAATATTAAAATCTGTCATTTTTTACATGATAATTTTTCATTAATTTTTTTATCCAAAATCAGAAAAATAAAATGTATTTTGTAAAACCTACACAATGACATAAGTATTCAATTAAAATAAAATGAGGTTGTGATTGTGATTCTGATGATCATTATAGCTTTACTATAAAAAAGATTTTTATTCTTTGAAAAAACTAGATTTATATATATTTACTCACAATAGATGTAATATAAGAATGGATATGTATTATTTCCTTTGTTTAAAGCGTATTTATATATTTTAAATATTTGCTGACTACATTAAGTACACGTAAGCTATATATATATATACATATATATATATATATATATATATATATATATATATATATATATATATATATATATATATATATATATATATATATATATATATATATATATATATATATATATATATATTATGCACGTAAGAGACACTGACAACGTTTATCACAAGTAAACGGTACAACATATATATGATTAGTGTTCTGAGACATAGATATTAATAAATATAAGCTACTATTACTCAACTTCGTATGAAGCTACAAACATTTCTAAACTGAGGAAATATTTATTGTTATTGAATACTATACAATTTTCCTGAAACTGTAATTTCTACTTCTAAATATTATACTTTACTTCAGTATCTATGCAAGCGGCCTTGACTGGATGTATCCGACATTATGGCAAAATAACATCGTCAGGTAACATCAACCACGGCTGTTCCTTGAATGGGTGACTCTCTGAGCAATCCCGTCTTTGCACATAGCCCAGCAGCTGGGTCACTGGTGTGGTTCGAAAGTCACCGTAAGCCGTTGGGAACTAGAGATGTGCCAAACTGCTCTTCGAAAGAAGCAGCTTAGCTGAAGGCAGTTGACATCACTAAGCTGCTTATTAATATCAGTTTAGCTAAGCTATAGCACACATATTGGCACGTTATTTCTGTACACCATTGTTGACTGAAAATTGCTTAGCCATCTTTAAATTTGCTTTTAATTAAATTGTAAGATCAAATTAAACAGTTACAGCAAATATACAAAGACAATGCTATACTATTTCTTGTAGATGATTTAATAACATTTGTGTATACCTTTCCATTAATAGAACATTTAATTCAATGTACAACCATGTTTTCCGTCTCAATTTTAACTATTTTTTAATCACATTTTGTCATGAGGGTTTTGAACCTCCAACGATACTTAACCCAATTGGAAACCAGGTTAAGTGTGAAGGACGTTCTCTTAGCCCAACCTCACCTTGAAAAATATGACATGTTTTAACAGTATTTTATTTAAGTTTTCTAATTATTGTAAGGGATATATCACTTTAAATTGTAATAAAAACTTCAATTACTAAACCCTTTTTATTAACTTAGTAATAGTCATTATATAATTGGGAAATTTTATAAGGAGATATATTATAAAAGTGGCAAACTAATATCTATCAATATTACATTTATTAGTGAATTCGCAATCAGTTTTAATAACTTATAAAAATTTACTACGTCAAGGTGCAAGGTAAAATGTATTACATTGATTTTGACATATGTTAAACTAATATATTTGGTTGTAATATTTATATCGAACTCAGATTTATTTTACCCCACTTAGAAATGTACATTTATAACACATGATAGAAATATTTAGGTTTAAAGTCTACAAATAAAAAAATGGCTTGTAATTGTTAGTAATAAACAGCCCTATCTTGTTTTATGAGATATACAAAATTAATAATCTATGTTCTATTCTGATACCTTACGCTGTAAGCACACATATAAATACAAATGTACAACTTGCTTGATTTAATAATGTTCACATGTACATTTTCATTTAGGAAATGGCTCAATTGATTATAAATATAATACTTCGATTGTATAAAATCAGATGTAGTATAGTTTTCCCTGTCAATGAGGTGACAATCTTATAAAATATATATATATATATGTGTGTGTGTGTGTGTGTGTGTGTGTGTGTGTGTGTGTGTGTGTGTGTGTGTGTGTGTGTGTGTGTGTGTGTGTGTGTGTGTGTGTGTGTGTGTGTGTAGTAGATATAAAACTACTACAAATAATACAATGTTATACAACTGATATTTATGAATAATACGGAAAACATGAAAAACATCATACTGGAAAGAAAGAGATATGTTGATATATATGTTGAAGAGATATGTTGATAAATATGTTGATAGTTCCACAGTTATTTAGGGGAAGGTGTAGGATGTTAGTGTAATATAGTCTATGGATTTATTTGGTAAATATGTTAGCAAATAAATAATCTTGGTAGCCTCAAACTTAAAAGCCAACATTAAAAAACGTAAAACATCTTAATATAAGTTTTGACCTGTAGTATTGACTGAAAAACCTACCTATACACGTACTGTGATATTTATTTGGTAAACGTCATATTAGTTTTATGTTATTTATTTTGTTATAATATTGAATTAGGCCCGTAGGTACTTAGTAGGAAACATAGATTAGTACTTTTAATAATAATAATGATGATGATAATAACAGAGGTAGGCCTATATTTAATTTTGATTTCGGTATTTCCTATGAGAGCTACATTAACTATTCAGTTTCATGATTTTGGTGTCAATTCTCTCCAAATAAAATTACTTCAATATGTTTTAAATAAAGGGACGTGACGGAAAACTATAGAAACAGCCCTTAATATTCCACTTAAACAGTCGGCAAAATTTGATCTGAAACAATCGAAATTAATTAAATTTCTGTTTATTATTTGTTTAGTTGACCCATTATTATTAACAACTTATAACTAATACATTTGTTGTTAAATAATGATCTAAACCGGTTGTTTGACATATTGTTTTAACACTTAGAGTATTGGCTGTAGGGTTAACGAGCTTGTCGATATAATAATCGAGTTTCAAATATATACACTGACTGGACTGTAATTAACGTAACTCCAATTTCATGTGATTTTCCTTTGTTTGGCCTTTAGTTGTGAACTAGCTCATGGTTTGTGGTCCACATTGTTGACAAAGGCTTGCGGTTTACAACTACCCTATACAACATTTATTCATTTAAATTTATAGTTTTAAAATAGTTGGCTTCCTTTTAAGTTAAAAGTTATCAATTAACTTTGAACACTTAACAACTAAGCTATCCGTAACATATTTGTAGAAATATATTTAATTAGCCTATAACGAAACTAATTAATAATTAACAGTGAAAATGAAAATAAAACTCTTTCGTAACTACACAAATAATTCGAAATTAATGTTAGCTGTGTTCTTGGCTGACAAATGTTTTTCAACATATTAGTTCAAATTTTAAATTAAATGATAAATGGAATATAAATCTTTATTATTAAATAACCTAGTAATACTTTTCATGCATATTATGCTGTAAAATACTACAAATAATAACCACCGTGTAGCCATGTAGACTTGTTTCTCTTCTTCCCTATTCAATGACACCCACAAAATATAATAGAAAATTATATTTTTTTTAAAGAAGAAAGATAGTAGAGCTACACATCTAATCTACACTTAATGTGACTAAATGAGACTACTGCTATACCATTAAGCTTATCCAACATAGTATTTATTAGTGTGTATCCAAATGATAATGATATAATGTATGACTATAATGATATAATATAATGATATAATGTAAAGAACTCTTCACTATGAAACATTTTTGTAACTAAACTATGAATCCAAGGTGATAATTCTTCAATAGCTCATAAACTTTAATTTTAAAGCTGTAACTATATAAATAACTGATAAAATAAGGTTGATGTAGTTTAGATATAGGTGACGAGGTTATTTTGTAAATTGCAGACCTGTGCAAGAAATCGGTGACGAAAGTGACGACCGTAAATCTACACCAGTCAAACAATCAAATCTTTCGCAGGTAAAAGACAACAAACTATTTGAACCTATTTCGTAAGCTTAAGCGGCTGGAGTCATTATTAACAATTAGTTCTTCCGGTGTCAACCACGTCAAAGGACTATTTACAATATGTACAGTTCCAGACGTTTCGCCCATGCTACGATGTGGCATCCTCAGTGGTTAAGCTGAGACTGACAGACAGTCTCAGCCTAACCACTGAGGATGCCACATCGTAGCATGGGCGAAACGTCTGGAACTGTACATATTGTAATTAGTCCTTTGACGTGGTTGACACCGGAAGAACTAGTTGTTAAACTATTTGAACTGTGTTTGTAACCGATCGTCTTCCAAAACCTACATATTAAATGGAGGTAACATCCATGCATCTTCTTCACAAAAAAAGAATGTCAAACGTAAGAAGCTAATCTCTTTGAATGACAATCACGTAAATACTCAGTATTCTGTTAGATTACGGGTTACAATTTGAATACGACCTTCTGTCAGTATAAAAAGTGAGTGTATTATGTCAATCATTTTACTGAGGCTTAACAGACAGTTTTACCAATAATATTCGTTTTTGCTTCAATTGCAATATGATACCACTGTATAACTCTATTACTTTTTATTAACAATTAGTAATGGTAATTTATATGTTATAATTTTTACTTTGCATTCGCCATAACGTTTTACGAAGTATAAATATTACATTAAAATATGCGTATTCCGTGAGAAATTAAATATTTATACTATATTATATAAAGGATACTGATAATCGTATAGATTATCAGGAGTGTTTTAATTTAACATAAAATGTACTTAATTATCCAAAAAATAAAATGTAATAAAACATCTTTTAATCATTCATATGTATCTACGTAAGTATAGATATTTATTTTTGTTGATTAAGAGTGGCAAGAAAGTTATTGTACTGTACTTGACAAATAGTACTTTACACCAACATTTGCTTAATTTAAAGATAACAAGCCTATTTATAATTATAATCTATTTGTAATGAAACCTGATTCAAGGAAAGAAATTGTAAACTTAAATTTTCTTAAAATTAAATGTTAAGAGACCTTCCTTATTTATAAAGTGATTTTCAACCAGTTAAATTATGACGCAAAATGTCTAATCGTAAATCGCCTAATAAAAAAGCCTTTTTGGAATTAAACTCATTACTTCATTGGTTTGACAACAATAAGCTTAAAGTCAATGCTGCTAAAATTTAGTAATATATTTTAAAATTAAAAATTCTGCAGAAAATTCAGCTTATTGGTTTAAGTTTTCACTTAAATGACATAACAGTATATAATGCAGAATTAGTCACAAATCTCGCCAGGATCCTAGACAACAATCTCAACTTTCATTCTTATATTGAACATGTTTGTAAGCTATTGAGCACGTGCATTTTAATTTTACGTACTCTATGAAAAATGGTTGAAGCAGAGGTTTAGCTGGCTGCGTACTATGGTTTGCTGTACCCACTTCTACTGTATTCCCCCGTGTGGGGTGGTGAGACCCGGCCCATTACATGTTCAGACTCAAAAAAACTATTATGTGGATTGAAACAAATCTTACAAAACTATCTTCCAATCCTCCAAATGACTGAAATTTCTCTCAGTTTATATTCTCGAAATCTTGTATTTTTTAAAATAATATTTTGCTAAATATTCTTCTTCTGTTAACCATCGTTATCAATTTCTTCGAAAGATTCCTTTATTCAATAAACTATCAAATAGCCTTAAGGTAGAAACAAAGTACGTATCATCTAGGAAACTCATAAAACAACTCTTCAAGAGAGATGACATTACAATGTTCCGGAGTTTTTGGCTTGCGGTTTAACGGCATAAGAATTCTACCTCTGATTTATCAGTTTAGAACTTAATTAAATCTAGATGTAAATGTTCTAGTTTTAAAACGAAAATGTTAATTTCATTTTTACAAGTTTTACTGAAATGATAGTAATCATATGCTCAGTTGACTTAGCCAATGCAAACACCACCGTACGTGTACGGGTGTGTGGGCGGGTCAAAATCACCGCACGAGTATAAGTGGGTGGGCGGGTCAACACCAACGTACGTGTATGGGTGGGTGGGTGGGTTGTTATTTTGTGGCTCAATAAACGACTACGTCTAACCTTCGGGAAATTAAAATCCTACGTAGTTTAATGAAGTGGGAGAGTAAGACGAGTGCGATAAGTTGACATGGGATGTAATCAAGGCTGTACTTATAATCTTAGAATGTAATTTCTTTAGCATGGCCCCAGTTTAAATGACTAGAAATCAATCAGAGTTATTGTTGTAATACATTTTAATTCTTTAAAGACGAATAATAATTTCAAGCATATACTAATATAAGCTTTCAAATACAATGTTTTTGAATGAACGTTATGTAAGTTAACTTTCCACCTTGTATACGTCCAAGTATAGTATACGTAATGAATATTTTTTAATTAGCATAATACGTGTTGTTATATATACAGTACAAGTAAACATCACACAACACACACTGTGTATTACAATATAAGAACGAAATGCACAAACATATCACAATACAAGTACAAAATGCACAAATGTTATGGAGATCGATTTCGGTGAGCGTTCTTTTGTGAATTCCTCTGATCTGAGGAAGGTGAGCGTGGTTCACCGAAATCGATCATCATAATATTTGTGCATTTTGTACTTGTATTGTATTATATTTGTGCATTTTGTGCTTATATTGTAAAAATTTGTGTTGTGTGACGTTTACTTGTACTGTAATGAATATTAACCATTTTTTACTTATTGTATTTGTTTATTTTCTTTTATTCGTTATATTTCGCGTTCTGTAAAAATTTGGATATAATTATAAAGGATAACACATAATTATTGTAATACAGGATTCAGGATTTCCCATGGTTAAAATTAATAACACGCCCAAGTGCCAGGGCCACCGAGGTACCAAAAAAATTTAGAAAAGCTATAAATCCCTGATTATAAATAATCAATGCCTAAACATAGTGGAGTGTAGAATGCGTTGAACAACTGAGCCACAAGAGTAAACTTATTGGTATACTAACCTGGTGGTTAACTCTGACTTCAAAGCAAAGAGTTGATATCCCAAGAGGCCACACCTAACATGCTTAGAGACTTTAAATTGTTTTATAATTACAAAATTATACGTAAAAAAACTGTATAAATTATAAAATATCAGCAAATAAAAAATGGAAAAAACTGGATGAAATTAGATAGTTAAGGTACTATTTGGCACATGAATCCGAACTTTCTGTGGTTGGTCCCAAACCAATGTGTGGTCCTATTCAAACTTAAACTGTTTACTTTAACTAATTTTGAGTTGATACATTAAAACTGCAATGTTAAAAAATTTTAATAAAAAGTGAGTTATTCAATATTATTATTTATTATTCATTTGTAAGTCGCCGACCATAGAGTTATGGGATAATATGAGGGGAAAATGAGTGTGATGAGATGAAGAATTGAAGTACAGTTTAGTAACTAAGATCTACTGTTCTTCAAAAAGAGCAATTTATCAATAGCCCAAAAACCAGGGTAGCTAAGGGACTAATAGTTTTACGTTGAATCCGAACCACGTAATGTTGGTCTGTTTTCAGCTAACTGGCAAGCCTGAAACACAGTTCTCGTCTCTATACAGCATCTGAATGTTGACTACCACCCAAAATAGACATCCCAGGCTTATATAGTTGTGTCTACGTCAATGACAACCATTAATTGGATGCCATGTTGGTCTTAAGAGGACTTAGCCTAGAACCTATTGCCTACAATATCAATAATACTTCGTCCCCGAGTAGCTGGGTTACAACACTGCACCACTAGTGCCATTAAGTCCTTCAGATAGTCTTGACAAAATTATAGAAACATCGTAAATGTACAGAATTCATATTAAACAGGTTTTTTGTGGTAGAAGCACAAACGTAACTTGTTATATAATAGATGAATATATTTTTGATAACATTTTTTAATTCATGTTTCATTTTCGACATGAATCAGATTAAAACATTGGTTTAAATTAAACATTACTATAAACATGTGTACCCTACTGTCTTACGCTGTATTCAATCCGACCAGTAAATAAATAGCCAATCATAAGGTTTGCGTGTATTGGGCAATGAATACTGAATTACATTTGCTTACCCTCACGACCTCCCAAAACGATAGGAATCACAAATATTACACTTATTATAACTAAACTGATATGAAATACTTTCGGAAGCAAATATACATTATGAACAGACAACTCATGATTCTGTTGCGTTTATCAGACTATAATTGTACTTCTGAAACGCCATAACAGTAAATGACTGGTGGTATTCAATATGTGAACATAAAGTGAGGTATGAGAGGTTTTAATATGGTATTAGGGGCATTTGTATTACCTTGAATCCTTAAACGATACGGCAACTATTTGCTATAGTACATACTTTAAGCTTGTCCGAAAATAAGCTTCTTTGATATTTCGTTTATTATTATAAGATATAGCTAGCACTAGTTGCATTTATGTATCTACAAATAATGCTTATTTTAAATTATATTTGAGATGGACAGCTATACAACACAATGTATGTATTACCATAGTATTTGTACATATATGATCACCTGATGAATAACAACACAGAGTATATATGTAAGAGATCTTTCAAATTGTGTCTAACTAATGATTTAGGGCCATTACTGAAAATCTCCTTTATATGAATAATTTATGATATTATCAATGGTTGTCCTAATATATTGTAATTGTTGTTAATGATATTTATCACGTATTTAATTGCTTGTAGAAACTCGTTTGCAAAATGTTGCGCTTATGATATACACGACATAAAAGAACATATTTATTTACGTTAATTACAACAAAAACTAAATACACTGGTACAAAGAAAGAAAATGAGTACAAAATGTTCCCGATAGTGTTACTCGATTGAACAATACACATAGTTTCTTTCATTAGCTTTTGTTCAGTATTTTTGCTCTTTTAAATTAAAACAAAGTGGGACATATTTTATTTACTAATGCTCTTTATTATACTTTTACCTATTAGAAGCTAATGTTCTGACTCACCAGATAGCTTTTGACCTCATTTTTTGTCTCATATATCATCAAATGATTGGTATTATATACTATAGTATATTTCGTAGCTTATATGCAAAGTAGGTTCAACATTACATTCAAACTTATAACGTATAAAAATATTTTACATAACAATAAATGGCTATTACTAAATATTCGTAAATCTACACTGATATTTTATTCAAAGTAGTTTTAATTTCTTACCCTACAACTTATAAAATGTTTATTTTATTCGAAAACAAATACATTTAAATGGACATAATTATACAATCATAATAATAGATTATAAATGTAAGGCAGATTTTGTATGCCTAAATATAATTTTATTATATTTCATGATACATTATGAACAAAACTAGAAATTAGTTTCCTATCTGTCATGCACACATACATTAAGATTGACAGACAAACGATTTTTTGTGCTTTCATTAAGTAAAATGTATATTAATTATTATATATATTTGGATATGCTTTTTGTCTTGAAACCGAATGCGTAAAAATGATCCCTTGGAACTCTTTTCAAAACTATGCTAAAATATATACATTTATTCAATACATAAATCGTATACCACTACTGATAAAAATATGTTTATTCTCTTTCTCAGTCATATATTACATAAAATTTAGGTATTTTATATTTAAAAAAAATGTAAGTCGTGTATTATAAATAGTAAGAAATGCATCTTAGTGTAATTTAAATAACCTTTTAATGTAACATCATGCTTGATATATTTCTCAGTAACATTACATCTAACAATCTCCAAGCGCCGATCGAACCTCTCACG
Organism: Stictocephala bisonia; assembly: GCA_035578905.1. NCBI lineage: Eukaryota > Metazoa > Arthropoda > Insecta > Hemiptera > Membracidae > Stictocephala > Stictocephala bisonia. Next base: position 4,414 of record JAQJVL010001072.1, on the reverse strand, counting down.
GCCGGAGGAAATGTAGGCCTACTTGACTGGCGGAAATTATACCCACCGCCAAGATGTCGGTATTAACAATCCGGAGTGAGATGTCAAACTGCCGCAACCAAATGGTTCCTGTGAAGTGACTTATGTTATAGTGAAAGTGAATCCCTCTTATATCAAGTTCACGGTACATTTACATACATATCACACATTTTTACAGAGAATGTTGTACATTTCATATTTTATGAAGTGTACAATTTATTGAGCTTTCAAAATGAACTTGTTACAGTAGTAATGCTAAAAAAGTTGAATAATAATCAACCTATCACATACCCATATTTAAAGACAACTAAACCATGTTCTGGTTATCCTTTAAACTAAGTTTTATTCAATGAATTCATCATTAAGACGATAAAGTTCTTATACATACCGAGGATAGTTATTTTGAATGAAAGTATTTCCAGTTGAATGATTTTATTAACTTTAAGAATTAATATTTATTTTATAAAGCCTTACACATTTTCAGCAAGCATGTATTACTGAAACTATGTAAAGATGCCGTGGTTCTTATCGTTTTGGACATTATATTGAATATTCTAAGGTGCCTCTGTTGAGTCGTAACCGTTGCCCAGGGTAGAGATATAATCATCAGGATTGTAAGTTAGCAAAAACCATTATAATACAGTGTGGCTGAAACTCCAAGGTAATATGCAAGTCCGTTAGGTGCCCTGGCTATTAACAAATTACCCTTTCTATAATTTGATAAACATTATTCTATGAGTGTGTTTTCTTATTCTGAGATATGTAAATGAGGTTTACTAAAATAAAATACCATTTAATCTTTTGTATTATTAATTTTACCTTTGCTAAATTATAAATAAAACTTTTTATTAAAACACGTGTAAACTAGGTTTAAGAAGAAATTATAAATAGGGATATAAAGAATTTCATAATTTTCGCTGTGGGATGGTAAAATATTGTAGTCAAAAGATAACTTCGATATAATGTCAGTATCTAATAAGATGTTATGACATGATTTTTATTGTGGAAGTATAATATATATTACTTATGGACTTAAAACACTGTTAATACGGTAATACGCTTACACATGTAAGGAAATATAATAAAATGTATATAGTTGATTATAAATGTATTAGCTTATGAATTACCGTACCTAGAATATTTTACTAAAACAATGGTGTATTCAAGGGTTTAAAGTAGTTTAATTATTAAGTTGTGAACTTATAGAGACAAAAATACTAAAAACCAAAAATTTTTTATATTTTTTTGTGAAAATTCCTTACATAGACTCTACTAAGGTACTGTTTTTCTGATCAAGAAGTCACATTGGCGGGGATACCACAGGGTTCGGTGCTTGGACCTTTGCTGTTATTGTTGTTTGTGAATGACGTCAGGTCTGGTGATACTAATGCAGACTTGTGTCGTTTTGCCAATGATAATGGGACACTGTATGAAGCTTGTTGAAACAGAGATTTTTATGAAAGTTAATTGCCTCTTACAATGGTTTGGTGAAAATCGTCTCCGTGTTAACGTAAAAAACAAGCATATTGCAGTACTCTATACGAAACAAGAAAGATACTAAATTGTTTTGTATAATCAATAAAACAAATGTACACTCTTCTGATAGCGTAAGCTTCCTAGGAGCGATAATAGATAATAAGTCTTAGTTTTCACGATTATTTGACTAAAATTTCAAGATCTATCAGTTTTGGAATTTTTTCTTAATGAGGCTGTCCCAGTTGAGTGCTAAAAATCTTCTACCGACTGTTTATTACAAAGTGACAAATCCGCACTTATCTTGTGGCATTCCAGTGTAGGGGCTCAGTTAGTTAGAACAAACGAAATTATTAAACTTAAAAAACTAGCCAACCGAACAATGTTTAAACTGAAAAAAAACTTTATCATACCATCCACCTTTTAAGCAACAATAGATTTTAACTTTCCCATCCATATGTATTTTATAAACGTTCCTCCATATACATATAATCTTCATAAATGATAATAGTGATAATGATTTTTTTCAGTTATATTTGGTAAAGTGATGTAAATATTTTACTACCAGTTTGCATGACATTCTATATATTTAATTACCTCATTGTTGTTATTTCTTTAAAAGTGTGTATGTACAATCATGTATCTATGACACAATAAATAAATAAAACTTGGTAAGAGTTTTTTATATTAGTCCATTTTACATTAGGACATGGTAGAGTATAATTTATAATTGTGATTGTTAAATTAAGAAAATATAAAATATATTAAACCCTTAAACAATGACAAGTTTTCATAAACAAAAATAGTCGGAAAGTGATTTGCACTTAAGGATTTGATTCTTAGAACAAGGACTTTTTTAGTAAACCTTTAGTAAAAAGTTTTGACTAAATAAGAGATTTACAATGCCATATCATTTATTTTGAAAAAATGAATGAAATCAAATACAAATTTCCTTTTTTTACACACACACACACACACACACACACACATATATATATTTATATATATATATATATATATATATATATATATATATATATATATATATATATATATACATATATATTGGATAGTTAGTTTTTGATGTATTGAACGTGTAGGTTTAAGTGAGATTAAATTTAAAAAAATGATTGAAAACTGTTTGACGGAGTTTCGGTTCTGATACAGTAGCAAAAAATATAAATCCATATAAAACATTGTCTATCCAAGTCGCATTACGTTCTCTATATTTATCAATTGACATTGGGATCGTTCTACACGTTTTAAATAAAACAAACATCGGTGGGTTATGGGTGAGTCGTTGGCATGCCGTACTGGCTAGCAGCTGGATACTGGCCTAGACCCTAACCATAAACCAGTGTTCCACAGAATACGGTTGCTGGTTTCAGGGTTTGTTGATCGAGAACAAGACGAGAATCTATATCTGTTATGTTTCTATACTGATTTAGACAACGTTTTTATAGTATTACACCAGTGATATTAAGTGTATTTTGTTTAGTTTTTTGTACAATTAATATCAAGTGTGTATTTATTAGTAAAGACAGTTTTACAAATTTATATGACACTGGCATAATATATATTTAACCTAGTATTTAATGGGGAATTTTTCTGATGTAAGAAACATATTTTTAATAATTATCTACTAGTATTTTGTTTTAGGTAGGTTTACACCTATGTTGTTGACGTGGCCACGCACAAGAAATACTCATGAGAGTGTGTAGTAGTCAATACTTGGAGCTATGTGTAGTGGAAAGTCACTTACACTAGAACTCAATTGATCAGCTTCCTCATCTCATCACACTGTGATTATTATTAGAGAATAATACCTATTCCTCAGTTCCCCTACCCACCCAAAGTGCAACATGAAAATAATTGTAGTCACTTTCATATATAAATAGATTATCGATAAACATATAAGATATTTTAAATACATTTATGTAAATTTGGAATCTTCTTAAACTGCATTTATTAGCAATAAATGACTACTTTAAATCAAAGTTTTTAGTTTATGAGAACTTAAAAAAAACTATTTGTATTTTTATATATAACATATCCTTAGTAGACATAAATAACAATACATATAATTACCGTGTCAAAACTTACTTTTGAAAGATATAATTAAATATTACTAAACGTAACACAGTTTGGAAACAGTCACAATAAAGCATTGCTACAAAGGAACAACTAAGAAGAGATAATTTCGAGGCTAATTATTGAACATCGCAGTTTCTACTTAAGAAATAAATTACGTTAGAAATAGATGATATTTAGTTATTATTCTTAAAGTCTACAAAGGGAAATAAAATAACTTAAATTATTAGTTAATAATCTAACCTAGGCAATAGTAAGTAAACTATTGAAAATATACTGTTAATTTTTTAACTATTTAGTTACTATAACAATGGTATCACAGACATTTTTCTCAAATACATAGTTATAATAAAACTAGTAATTTACCCGTTGTAACACAATTACGCTCTATCCACTGTACCTGTATGAGAGGGTGGGTGGTTCCATACCAATATACGAGTTGGGGGTTCAAAACACTGTAAGTGTACGCTACAGTAAGAGCAGTAGGATTCATGGCACACCACTGACAGAGAAGAAGAACCAGTCATGAGGACTTGCTTGCAGATCCTATCTCGCCAGGACATCTATCATTCATATGCCATGACAGGATAGATGTAACTGTATGATGACTGAATTATTAAGGTAGATGCAAAGACAGCTGGCAAGGCTAGGACACGAGGAGAGGATTCATGGCATGCCAGGGGCAGAGATATGGAACCAGTCATGAGGACTTGCTTGCAGATCCTATCTCGCCAGGACATCTATCATTCATACGCCATGACAGGATAGATATAACTGTATGATGACTGAATTATTAAGGTAGATGCAAAGACAGCTGGCAAGGCTAGGGCCG